>JADLZN010007265.1:0-144217 GCA_018155175.1 Sinocyclocheilus anophthalmus | reverse complement strand
ATTATGGGGCTCAACTATATATATATATATATATATATAATATATTTTTTTTTTTTTTATTGTTGCAATGTTGAATCTGTAAGACATAATTTAGGATTCAGTGTAAATAGAAAGTTCGAAAGAACTGCATGCATGTAATGATATATTATGATAATGCACAGCAAAGTGAACTACATAGTTCAAGACATTGCTCAGATGTTTTATTTCATGACATTTGTCAGGTGTTTGTCCTTAAAATGTTTTGGTGTGTAAGTATTTCTTACACATCTCATCCCAAGCCTCTGTTTTTAATTCCAAAACATCATTTTAGAGCTATTGTTGTATCTCAGCTTTAACAAAAATAATTCCTCATGTATTTACTTAAAACGTTTCTCTTTGCATTAATCTACTAAATAGTTAATTTTTTGTTTTGCCTAAAAGTATATGATTACTAAATTTTGCCATGTGCTATATGTAGTCAGAAACATTTTCTTAATGTTTTCCTCTCAGACCTGGGCAGTTTTGGTCTTCTTGCCAGATCTCTGCAATGCTGGTTTAATGTGTTGGCCATTTCATCAGACTTTTTTTTTTCAAGATTTAGCCAAAGGTTTTTTTTTTTTTTTGGTCTCTTGTTAAGGTTTATTCACAATATTTATTTTTCCTCTGATATCATACTGTTTAAAAATACTGTACAGTGTAGTTTCGAAAATAAAGATTCTCAACCAAACACAGGAAGGAAGCATGAACCAGAGGAAACTAAGACTACATTTCAACATAAAAGTCCTTACAAAACAAGAGACAGAACACGGATTGTGACATACCTTTCACACACACACAGGGCTCAGTATTGTTTGTCTGTAACTGAAATTCCTTGCCTTTCATAGTCGTTTTGTTTTTTTTGTTTCCTAGTTTTTGCTTTGCCTGTGTTTTGACCCTGGGCTTTTACCTTGTTTTCCTAGTTTTGTGATAGTTTGCTGCCTGCCCTGACCATTGCCTTTTAGTTGGATTACTCTTTTGTCTCGCCCTGGCTTCCTGCTCCGCCCTGGCACCCTGCTCCACCGGCTCTGCCTTAGTCCCTAGGTCCTCCTCCAGCACATGGACCTGGCCCTCCATCCCTTCTTCTGTTCCGCCTACCTCCTGGACTTCTATGACCCTTTGAGTAGAATATGGAAGCCGCTCCTTAAGGGGGGAGCTCTGTCACGATCTCAAGCAGGAGTGCCCACAAGCTCCTCTAGAGGGCACTCCATCCCATACCTTTACCACTCAATTCCAGACTCCATTTCCCATAACCCCTGCCTAGGAACTGATTACAGACACACCTGTTTCCAACCAGGAGGACTCTTTCAAACACAAAGAATGTACCCGAAATCACCTCCTATGCTCTCATTCACTATTCCCTAGGCCACTAATATAGTTCACTTGAAAGAGTGAATGAAAACGAGAGAGTGAATTTGGACACTGAGTGCACCGGAAGGAATGCATAGTTTTTTGCATAGTTTGTGCTTGCTGTTTAATATTCATTTGAAACTGGCAAACCGAAAGCTGCAGTAGTGAGATTAAAAGATTTATCTTGAACTCTATTATGGAAATTATTTATAAACCATAGTTAAACAATTTAATAATCAATTCACAATGAATGTATACCTGTGTTGTATTACGCTGTATTATACCATGAACGAGCACTTGCGCGACTGTCGCAGTCATGGCCAGACTTACCATTGGGCTTGAATGGGCTGCAGCCGGGGCCCCACCTTAACCCGTTTACATTTGTTCCGTTATGTGCCAGTCAGAAATTATTAGCCGCATTTCAACTGCGCACACGGGCCAACCGGGGCTAACAGCTTCCAGCTTCGACATTCAAAGCCATAATCAAACAGTATAAACTGGAATTTATGATTTGTTTCTGCGCTGCGCCAAATCGCCGATTAATTTGTGATCACATACCTACTTTAAACGGTTCCATTAAGCCTTTAGCCCAAAAGAGCGCACATTTACAAAGATAATGATAAATTATCACATGTTCACGCCTCACTTCTTTACAGAGGATGATTCTATATTATATTAATGTTCCACTAAATTAATCTGAAAAGTTTTGATCACTCTGTCCCGTCCAAAGACTATAGAATACCCCACCCTAATATCTTACAGGGTCTTTGTCCCGTCTCACTACCTCCACACAAAGCGGAGCAGACGTGCTGCCTCGTGGTCGATTCCCACCACTACTTCCAGATAAGTGGTTCTCTGTACTGAAGAAAGCACATTTTACTTGGCGTTAAGAAAAAAAGTGGAGCAGAAATTTCATCAAAACGATAAAAAAAATAAAAATAGCCAGGGTATTTACAGGGTTCGTACGGTCATGAAAAACCCAGAAAGCTTTGGAAAAGTCGTGGAAATTTATTTTACAAACCTCTAAATAATAGAAGATATGTTTAATCATGTCCTGAGTCTCGGTGCGGGATTGCGTATTTTGGTTTTACTAATTTTCGCAGGTTTCGCATGTTTGGAAAATTCCCGCAAACATTTATTTAATATACAACGTAGGTTAGATGAGTTAAAAAAATTCACACAGAATATCAAATTAAAAGTCAGTCATTTGAAAACAGCATTAGTGGTTCAGCTTGAGCATTTGTGCTGAGGAATTTGTTTGTGTATTCCTCTTTGTTTGTTTATCCTCAACACATGATCACATGTAGCTTGTTAGCATGTTTAGAAGATGTATAAACTCTGAAACTTTATTTAGTCCGTTGTGGCTTGAAACTCTCGGACCACAAACTAGATTTGTCATGCAATGTGGATATGCTTCGAGAGGCGCTGTCAGGTCTCCGGCTGTGCAGCAGTGCCAGGCAGCCATTGATCAAGGTCAGAGGTCATTTGAGCGGGGAGCTCTAGAGGTGTCAGTGTTGGCAGTGATTGAATTAGCAGTGGAAATGAAACCCATGCATGCGCTTTAATTGGATTTGGGGTTTTTCCCATGATGCTCGCTTAGTGGTTCTCAACTTAGCATCTAGTGATAACCTTCATTTTAAACTTTATGCTTAAAACTCCTCGGGTGAAACAAGCAGTCTCTGCTATCCAAGCAGAAAGGGACGAAACATCTTCTGATCTGTGACGCAGACAACTGGTTTGCACTTTAATTATACATGATTGTTATGAATGCACTACTTGATAATTGATTCATAATTAATTCCATGTAATAAATAAATCGATTTAATGTAAAGTTTCGTATTTAAATCTAATATATATCAAATCCATATATTACAATTAAAATAAAATAAGGTGCAAGAATGTGTCACTGCATATGGCAGAAATGACAAACTTGTTATTTTTATTTAATTTTAACTATTCTATTCCATTCCATTCCATTCTATTTATTCTATTCTATTCTATTCTATTTCGCTTCTCCAGGTCTCTGAAAACACAATGGAATTAAATACACCTCTTTAATGAAAAAAAATTTCTCAATTAAAATACATTTTAATTCTCATTTTAATCTCAAACATAAAATAACATAATACAAATAAAATGAAAATAAAAATGAACTATTGGAGGGGGGGTGTGAATAAAAAATTTAAAGATTATTATGATAGTATTAGTAGGTGGAGTAGTATGATTAGTATTAGGCTATTATTTCTTCAATGTTATGCAGTTTAGGTTTGTCTATAAATTTTGTCTAATTAAATTAAAAAGAAAGACAGGTAAGGTAGCTGTATGTTTTAGGAAAAGTATACGTATTTTCATCTTTTTTAAGGAGACAGCAAGTCTTTTTTTGTTTTAACCTTGAAAATCTGATTATTATAGTATTTAAGGTATAAGTAAGGTGTTTTTACTTGGCACGTTTTAAACTGTATTTTTAAAAGATTTCCCTATTTCATGATCTCAGACACCCTTAATTTTAGACTTTTACATCAGACAGTGTGCGATTGATAATAGCAATGAGAGTCTGACCTTTGTGGACTTTGCTCTTGTCTCCCCAGAGGAAGGACATCTACGGTGGGCTTTTCTTTTGAGAGCCAGCTAGTCAGATACAGTTTCACAGGCAATTAGTTTGAACAGGAGGTGCTGAATGAATGCATTTGTTCCTTGTATCCTCTCCCTCTCTGCCAGCTACTGTATAAAGACCGTACCGTAAGTGAATCTAGCCAGCACTTACCGTCATGTCGTCACATTATGCTTCTATTGATTGATAGGATCCTGTTTAGTCACAGGGAGGTCTGCTCTCATATCAGCAGTTACCGATCGCACAAGACCCTTTTCAGCTTTCTGTTCTGTAGCCCAGAGGAACATTTTATTTTTGTAATCATATTTTATCACATAGCTACCCCTCCCATAGGAATTTTTTATTTCTCTGAGGTTTTTTCATGTTCTGGAGATTTAATAGAGAGAGACCAATTGTGTTTCACTTAAGCATCACCTTTGTCTCAGATGTTTCTTCCAAAAATTAAAAGGAGAATTAAAAATGGACACATTCAAAACAAGTTGTTGGCATACAGCAAAAAGAGATTTTCTTACTCAGTATTTTTGTAGTGTTTGCCTGTACAAAGGCTCAACCATGAAATCAGACAGAGAACTTAGAAGCAAATAACAAGTTATAAGCTTATTTATTTATTGCTTAAAACAGGGGGGGAAATTCCGCTGACATATATTGATTAGTTATCTACTTACAATTAACTGTTAATTAGGAACATAAGAATGATCGATATTTGTACGGGAAAAACACAAACAAAAAAACTTAGGGCTGTTCAGTCCAATGACATTTTTATCTATAATGAATTACTGGTGTTGTGGCGATTCATTAAGCGCATTAATCGCAAATTAGGCTGTGAAATATACACACAAAAGATTATGTAAAAGCTATTAATGTGTTAAATCAGTTATCAAGTAGACATTACAATATTAGCGTTAGAAAAAATTTCATTGATTTCAACATAAAAGTGAATACACAAACGTTTAGGATACAAATTCTAAACTATGGAACTAAAAAAGATGATTTGAGAAACACATCGCAAGTATTTTTTGTTCATGCAATGAAAGTTACTGGTAACCAAAACAGATTTGTTAACAACAGTCTTCAAAATACCTTCTTTTGTGTTCGAGCAAAGGAAAGTAAGTCATTTAGGTTTGCAACCGACATGAGGTGAGTTCCTGAGGCAGAATTAATTAATTTATAATTTATTTATTTATTGGTGAAATTCCCTATAAGTTTCTGTTTGTTTGTTTGTGTTTTTTTGATACTCTAAAGAAGAAACTAAAACTGCCAGCAGGTGGTGGTATGTGTCTTTATGAGTCATTCATTCATTCATTAAATTGATTCAAATGGCTGATTCATTCAGGAATGAAGTAAGTTGCTCTCTCTCCGAATGGGCCGACTTTCCTTGAAACGATTTGTCAAAAACGTTATAAACGCGCTATGAGCTCACAGACGCACAACAGTTTTGCTGTGGCTTTATAGGTAATATTTTCATTGGCGAAATTGAGCAAAAACACACAATATTGTATTTAAAATATAACACAATATGTTATTATTCTCATTCTAGACGTTTATTCACTGAAAACTGTTGTATAAAATTACATTCGCATCTGCTATTCGGACATAAACAACACTATATTGCTCTCGCTGCTGGTGTGATATCGCTTATCATGTAATATAAATATGAGACAAAATCTCATACAGGGGCATTTTTGCCCCAGTATCTTAAATTTTAAGGCATAACTGCATTTATGGATCATATTTGTCAACTGTATGAAATGTAAGATGATGTACATGTCTGGGGGCGGGGCCAGTGCGTTAAATGCGTTAATATATTTTAATTGTGTTATTTTCCATAACTAATTAAGTTAACATGTTAAACTGACAGCCCTAATATACATACATATATATATATGAATATACATTTGGCACTATCAAAATAATGAATTAGCAGACTTTAGATGCGAAATAAACTTAATTATGTTGTTGTCAAGAAACAGTTAATTTATGGGATTTTTTTCTTGCACTGTCATGTCTTGTCTTGTCTTGTCTTGTCTTGTTTTGTCTTGTCTTGTCATGTCATGTCATGTCATGTCATGTCATGTCATGTCATGCTTCGCTTCGCTTCGCTTCGTTTCGTTTCGTTTCGTTTCGGTTTGGTTTGGTCTTTGATATCCCTAAAACTGTTTGGATCGGTGACATGATATTGAATACACCTCTATAATGAAGATTTTATGATCTATGGTTTAAAATGTTATAGAAATGCCTGTCAAGTGCACATTTTGGTGTCTTGGCAGGTCTGAGCACAGTTAGAGACATCATTAAGATCTCTTCTGTAACTTTCACTCCATTTGCTCTTCATCAGAGATGGCGGCGCGTTCCCACGCTGCGGCTTCTCTCTCTCCCGACTTGACTTGAATCAAGAGAACAAGAAAACATACTTTTGTTTTGTTTTGTTTTGTCCTTAAAAAGTCTTCTATGACAAATGTGCACACAGTTTGAGACATTGTCGAGATTTCTTCTGAAACATTTGCTCCATTTGCTCTCATCTCATTGCTGTCTAGAAACGATTGATTTTTCATTCCTATGGGAAGATTTCTTTCTCTTTGTTTTTACTCGACCTCCCCACCATCGAACATCGTCAAGATAGCGAAGAAAAGATAGACAAAGTAATAAGATCATCTCTCATATCCTTATTAAGGGTGGCTCCTGGGAGAGCGTGTGTGTGTGTTCTTGTTAAGAGCGAGTGCGTACGGAGCGTGTGCTGGGAGGCCTGGATGAGAAATCACCTCAGCGCCCCTCTGTAGCTCTCTCACTCCCTTCCTGTGCCTGTTAGCCCGGGAGTGAGCCCCAGCGTCTCCTCGCAGCGCACGTGTAATCAATAACAGCCCCCCAGCTCTGTCCCGCTCACACACACGAAGCGCTTCCACCTCAGCACATCGTGTTAGACACACAAACTTTTACATCATGCCGCACTCAGCGCTCCCCTGAACATCTGAGGCGTTCAGATTACGTGGAGGAAGAGCAGGCACAGCTTTGGTTAATGTCATTCATAGCCTTTCACTGTGGACTGAGGGTTTGGAGAGATGAGAGGCCGATGCCGTCGAGAGCCATTGGCTTCCCAGACTTCTATTAAAGAGCTGTCAAATACAAGTGCTCGCGTGACGGAAACTGGGGCACCTTTCTCTCCATCATCACCTGCTTCACTGACCCGCTCCGCTCTTCGTCTTGCATCTCCTTTGTTTATTTTTGGCCTTTGGAATTTATTTCTATTTATAAGTAACGGTCATTGCATGTCAAGGGCGTTGAGGAATCATGGATGATTGGAAGGAAATCAGTTTTTTTTTTGTTCTCTACATTCAAATGAGGTCTCAATTGTTTCTCCTAGAGAGCAAATGGAGATATTTTATTTCTTATATATTTTCCTGAACAAAAAAAATGGTAATCTAACAGATTAGATCTCAACAGTGTCTCACACTGTGCTCAAGATTGAAGTACGCAATCAAAGTACAATTATCATCAATGTACAATTATCACAATTAGTACAATTATCATCAATGTCCTCCAAGATCATATTATGTGAGATATGCTATCCATATGTGCTATTATACACTTACCATATGTCAACAACGATTTTAAATCTCACCAGTGTTGTTGTATTATTATTTATGTACTGTTAAAGTATTGATTCATATTTTGAATTAGCCTTCCTTTGTATTTTTCAGTTTTCTTTAAATTTGAGGAGGTTTAGCGGTTTGTTATGTGCTTTTGTCATTTCATTTTATTTTATTTTATATATATTTTATTAGCGTTTTTCAGTTTTATTTTTAGTAATTTTAGTACTTCAACTTTTTTTTTCAGTTAGTTTCCAAGGTAACATTTTTAATTTTCATTTAAGTTTGATGAGTTTTTCTTTATTTTTAATGTATGAATTTTTAATTGATTCATTGATAATTTTTTTCTTTCTTTCGTCTTCTTTCTTTCTTTCTTTCTTCTTCTTTCTTTTCTTTATTGTCTTTTGCCAATTAATATTAATGTTTTATTTGAATTCAGCTTTATTCTTTTTTTTAATTGTATTTATTTCAGCTTTATTTACTGAAAATGGTAATTGAAATATTTCTACAAATTTTAGTCTTACACATCGTTTAGCTTCTCTATCATTATTTACTCATCCTTGTGTCATCCAAATCTTTCTTCTGTTTTTGAAACCAAACAGTTGACGATAGCCATTGACTTCAATAGTATGGGGGAAAAAATTACTATGGAAGTCAATTTATACAGCAACCCTGATAGTTATCAACTTCTTCAAAGTATTTCTTTTGTGTTCAGCAGGAAAAACGAAAACGTAAAGGTTTGAACACACCTTTGAGGATAAGTAAATAATGACAACCTTTTAATTTTTGGATGAACTATCCCTTTAACAACGCTGAGAAATCCCCCCAAGGAATTTCAGGATAAACATACACAAAAGAGAATATATAACAAAGACCTTCAGTGTGTCTCCGAAACCACCTCTGAGCTATAAAATGTTCCTCTGGGGTCTTCAGACATATTTTGACCACATAGGTGTGTGTTTATCACATTTGGGACTCTGTGTTTTCTGATTCGCAGAGGTAACAGTGTGTCAGATTAGATTTCCTGTAACAAATGCTGTTAAGAGCACCTGCATTTTTTTCATCAGCCTCAATTTGTGCAGTCCCTAATGGAGAGCCTCGGAGGAGAAACGGGTTAATGTAAACCTGCATTCTCATGCATCACAGCTACTCTCCATGCCGTCTTCTACTCACACTACGCATAAGAAAACCTCTCAGGAGAAACGGCATGCATGTAGGTGCGCTGTAGCTTTGGGAATGTCATGTAGACTGTGAGATAGGTAATAAACATCACTGATGTGTTGGAAGCGGTTGCATCCCACCCCAAAATACCTTTATTAAACCGAAAGAAGGTCTTCTGCTGTATTCCCAGGGAAGATGAACCTGACCTCGCTGCTTCTGTAATAATGAAGCCCCTTCGGTTTTCTTGCCGTGAAGCAGAATTCAATTGATTCTAGGAGGATGGTGCTGACTTGAAGCTTTGGTTCACCAACTGTATTATATCAGGTATTGAACTTGCAACAAGAGGGGAGTGGAATACAGATGCGTGTGAGCCACAGTAATTAGCCAGCTCATCATGATTTTCCCTCTTCATTATGGGTAATGGAATGGGATTCTCATGAATAGGGAAGGATGACGAGTACACTTTAATAGCAGAGATTTATTTTTTTTTGTTCCATTTTAAGAGGTGTATTTGCATAATTCATGCACCCGGCACTGAATATGACATTTAAGGAGACTTTAAAAGTATTTTTAAACGCACTTTATCACATAGCTCTGACTTTAGCTTCCCAAATGTTCATTTCCCAGAGGAAAAATTATTGCTCATAGTGTAGGTTTGCGCTCTCATAGCTCAAGAGACTCAATTATGTTTCAGTCAAACAAACTTTTTTTCAGATGTTTCTCGTAAAATTCACTCAGGTTAAGAGCGATGGTTTCATATGGTTTTGAAAAATGTTTCTGCTATTTTTAAGAGAAGTTTTAATCCAATGATGCTAAAAATGTAATGTGGTGTAACAATGAGGAAGACACTTTTACTAAATTAATTTTGCTGTCATTACAAAGGTATATTTTATAAGAGACTAAAATATTTTTTTAAAGGAATAATAATCATTATTATTTAAATGATTAATCAAATTGATCAAAACGTGAAAAAAGCGATTGAAAACAAATTATCAAAAGTGTTACAAAATATTATATTTCAAAAGGAATGCTTTTCTTATATATCTATATTAATATATATATATATATTATATTATCTATATATATACTATATATTTTTTTTTAAAATTTTTTTAAATGTTTCATAAAAAACATGAAGTAGGTACAGCTGTTTTCAACATTGGTAATAATCAGAAATGTTTATTGAGCAGCAAATCAGCATATTAGAATGATTTCTGAAGGATCATGTGACACGGAAGACTGGAGTAATGATGCTGAAAATCATCTTTGCATCACAGGAATACATTTCATTTTATTAAAATTAATTCAAATAGATATTGTAATAATATTGTAATTGTAATTTAAATTGTAATAATATTTCACAATATTACTGTTCTTATTGAAATTGTAAATAAATAAATGCAGCCTTGGTGATCAGAAGAGATTTTACTAAAACATTTTTATTTTGTTTTTATTTTAAAAGTTCCTTTCTATGATAGCATTTCCTGTTTTTCTTTTCTAGGTATTTAATTATTTTAATGGCTGTTTCTTCATTATGATATGAGGACAATAATATATCACCCTGACACTTTAAAACATTAAACATTTTTATCACATTAAAAGTCTAGAGTGAATGTGGTTTATTAAGTTTTTGGAATTCGATGAGTTCATACTGAGACTTCAGACTTTGATATGTTGACAGTTGAAGACATTGTTGAAGTCTTTTCAGAAACTCTGAGAAGCAAGTCTCCATTTGATCTTGTTGCTGTCTAGAAACAATATTTCTTTCCTATGAGCTCATAAGATCCACTCACATGTGCGTGTGGCCAGCCGTACGCACATCTCAGCACTGTTGGTACAGCTATTAGTTTGTTTAAGTCCGTGCAGATGATTAAATGTCTTTCCATTGTGTCTGCCGATGCATATGGGCATGTGAAATGTTTCGCTCCATTAAAAGTGGCAGCATAGTAATGGGGTAATGAATGGCCCTGTTGGCTAGAGACTCCCAGCATCCTAATTTGTCTTTCCTCCTGTTGTTGTCTCCACAGCCTGCCGGCCCGGCTTCTATAAGGCCTCTTCTGGGAACGTCAAGTGCTCCAAGTGTCCGCCGCACAGCTACACACACCAGGAGGGAGCCGTGCACTGCAGCTGCGAGAAAAACTACTTCCGTGCGGAAGAGGACCCCGTCTCGATGGCCTGCTCTCGTACGTGCTGCTTACTGTACCTACATAAGTGCATTTTCTCCAGATTCTATCAGTTTAACTTCACGTTTAAGACTCGTTGTTTGTTTGGCAAAACTGCATGGAAACCAATTAGGGTCAGTGTGACCCGCAACTCAAAGGCGTACGCAGATGTTCAACACAACAGTGCAGGACAGCAAAATCTCCACAGGCATTTAGAAGTTATGTTGCTGTACGGATAATTATTTATGTTACTTGAAACGCAGCGTTCCTGTTCGCCGTGCAGCCCTCAGAAGCGCCGGAGCTTTTTGAAGGATGGTGTTTGTTCAAGGATTGATACATTTGTGTTGGCTCATTCTGACAAAGCTTCCGATACCCCTTCAGCGGCCTTCAAGCTGTCCCACCGAGAATAGCCCATGTTTGCTTATTTTTAACCGTTTCAACCGACGGGCCTCCTTGGGTTTGCGCAGCGGAGCAAGCTAAACCATTCTCTTTTATGGAGAAGCACGCAGATGGTAGACAGATGCATGCAGCGACTGCCAAGCATTCCAAAACACATTATCCATAAATCACCACATTGCTATCAGTGCTGATTCATATCACATAAAACCACCAAGAGCCTTATTGAATTCTGCGGCCAAGTTTAATAGGGTGTATCTTACGTGACATCCGAAGTAGTCAGCATGTCGGATCACGCCACCCTCATGCGAGTCGCTTTTTATTTTGGCTGTCGGAAGCAATACAAAGTATTCATTTCCACTTAAGCACTCATTGCCAATGTTAGTTTAAGACTTTGATGGGTACAGTGAGCGGTAAAACGCTTGTACGGAGTGTACGACTTTAATTTCTCCACTTCATACTGTCATAGCCCCCGAGTTTGTACATTTATCTTGATAGAATCTGCTCAGATGCAGGCAGTGGAGCCGATACGCTTTAAGTGCAGCTCTGAGAGCGGAACTGCAATTAAAGGAAGACGACGCACGATATTATCTGCAATAATTGTGGAAGGTCATTCTGAGTAATACAAAGATGTTTTTTGCATGTGAATATAATTCAGGTCATGGCTGCATTATACAGGCAGTTGCTCCGTGAATTATTGCTTTGTAAAATTTACAGTTTATGTTGCGTACTATGTTGTGTCAGCGAAGGTCGGCATTTAATCACCGTTGAATGTTTCAAAGGCATACATATTTATGCCTGTTTTTAGTACGTTTAAATGGACTTGTTTATTTCTGCCTGTCTCCTTTTTATGACCTCATAAAGGCAATATTCTGCTGCGTAACTCTATGACGTGAGGAAAATGTCAACGGCAGAAATGGTATATAATTGTACCCAGTGCTTGGTAACTGATTACATGTACTGTACATCTGGATTACGCAATCAGATTTCAACAACTAAGTACTTGTAATTGGAGTATGATATATTTTAACATGCTCATAATCAGATTACAGTTACTTTTTATGGATTACATGATTACATATTATTCGCATAATGGCAGTAAATTATTCATAATTTACTGATTCTCCCTCATTCTTCTTTTCTCACTTTTAAAATTTCCTTTCTAAAAAAAATCTGATAATTAATTGCACTTTTGGCATTGAGGGGCGGAAAAGCATCTCTCAATCAATTAGACCAAGTATGAAACAAATGATGCAAGTTAATAATCTATAGGTGATGTATAGCTATGAAACACTATGTCTTCATCTTCATCCAGTACATTTACTATAAAGTTTAAAACAAGTTTAATTTAAAAATTTAAAAAAAATCTAAAAGTAATCTAAAAAGTAGTCTGATTACATTACCTAAAATGTGTAACGTAATGGATTACGTTACTAACTACAGTTTTCATCATGTAATCTGTCATCAGTAACGGACTACAATTTGTAAGTAATCTACCCAGCACTGATTGTAAATACAAGACGCAAAAATCTTCCATATGTCACAGAGAGAATTTCATGGGTTCGTCATGTTGTGGTGGTGATTGTTCAGGTCTGTGGTAATAACAAAGGCTAGTCACACTTTTGTGGACTGCCTGTCCGAATAATGGATGGCTTACCCTGGCACACCTCACATCCTCCCGCTAACAGGCCAGCGAGTTTGTTAACATAACCTGCTCACTGTGATTTCTATTATATGTCAGGATCAAAGGACGCTCTGGCAAAGATGTTACCTAGCGACATATAACGACTTTTTCCTCCATCCTATAAAAAGAGACTTCGGTTTATGCTGTTGCCACTGCAGACTGAGGCACATTAATGCATTTTTTTTTTTTTTATCTGTGCTGACACAGACAACCTCCTTTTTTATGATACTCATTTTTTATATAAAGGAAAGATCAAGGTGTCATGAAACAGAAAATCCACTATACGTTAAAATAATAAGAAAGGTTGTTCAGCCAAATATGAAAATCCTCACCTTCATATAATTCCAAAGCATGTTTGTTTCGTCGCCATGAAACAATAAAATGACAATGTTAAGAAGAAAGTCCCACTGCCGTGTTTTTATTATTTTGTTAGTTAGTTATACTTTGGAATTAGTTTTATTTTAAGTTTAGTTTAAGTTTGCTCTAATATTTACATTTTTATTCGCTTAATGTATAGCAACGAATTGAACAATTAACAAAACAAAAGAATCATGATTAATTAATGTGCGTACACGAGCTCATAGTTTTCGTTAATAAAAGTTGAAAAACAAAGCAGTTTTGTCATAAAACAAGCATAAAAGTTGAGAAGCGCTGGTTATATGTATATATACAGAGTTCTGGCATGAAACTTTAGATGGCGCAGTCCGATAGGTCTAAATCAATCTGACCTAATGGCATCATTATTACATGGCACAGCTGATTGGTTCTCTTTTGTATCGGTAGCCAATGAGCTCGCTGGTCAACATTCAAATATATGACTAGAGCTTGCCGTAGCAGTTGCAGCTTGCTTCAGAAACCCTCCTCCTTCCCCAGCTCCAACTGTATAGATCTGCTACGAGGTGATTCATGTATGCTATATGGGGGTTATTAATTTATGTTATATGTGCAGCAGCAGTATTGCTTACAGCAGCATGTTGTGGATGTTTTGGCAGTAGCTAGTCTCGGTACTTGCTCCTCCGCCGCAGCAGCAGCAGCGTAGAAGATCTATTCCGCCAAGACCAAATATTTAACATTGTCATGTACATTACCGATGCCAATCCCTCCGAGAGTTGTCATGACAGAAATATGGTTATGTGCTGTATTCTATGTCTTCTGAATCATACCATTGTCATGTGAGGACCAGACTGATGTTTAAGACTTTCAGTGAAAGTCTTTCAGTCTACCCCTCCGCAAGAGCTGGTAAATATGATTATAAAATTAAATTTTGAGTGAATTATTCCTCAAGGATTGTTGCTCTTCTTTCTATAAGTGCTTTTGAAAAGGCCAGTGTGGTGAATCCTGTATTTGACCTTGAAGCTAAACGTCTGATTTATCGTCATGTCAGAATCAAGGGAAAGCAACTGGGAGTGTTCTGGAATGTTCCAGAGCGAATTTGTGGAGGAGTTTCCTTTGTGTAATGTTCTATTTCTTAATGTAGGATCAAATCCTAACCCCCCCACACTTTCCTTCTCAGACAAAATGTCTGTCAAAATGGTTCTCAGAAACCATCTCTAAACTCTGGGCCTTCAGCGTGTGAATTCACATCAAATCAAACCAACCCAACCCAAGACTGCACTCCTGATTTCTTCGTTCACCACCGTTTTTAAGCCAGGAATTTAGTTTTAGCATAGTTATACCCAGAGGTCAGACATTAAATTCACTAAATATTCCAAAATTATTTACTTTTTTCACTCTTGTTCATATATATGCAGATGTCTGTCACTTATTCAAATAACAGTGTGCTGTGCAGGCCTGCTATTCCAATCAATAGAGCAACCTGGCCGCACTTCATACCCTGTTTTTTTTTACCGGGACAATCTTTTAAAGTTAATATAACAATCCAGTGAGGACACTTCTGAACTCTGGAGTAATTCTAGAGGCTCTGCCAACATTTTAACAAGGGGAAGGACATGGCTGCCTAAATTCCGTATCCATCCATAACTGATGACTTTAACGATTAAACCCACACTTTTTAAAGTAAACGTACTTCCCCAGAGGGACATTTTATTGCTCTTTCATAGCTCATGAGATTTAATGGAGTTCTCAGTTGTGTTTCATTTAAGTATAAACGTTGTCCCAGATGTTTCTCCTGTCATCCCTTAGGAAAAACTGAAAAAAGACAAACCAGACAGTTTCTCTCAGAATCAATGAATAACTAAATACAGTATTTGAGCTTGGTGAATTCGATGAGAAATGTTTGAGTTCATATCGAGACCACTGAATTTTGATTTGAGAAGCATCCAAAAGTCTCTGTTTCATCTCCATTTAATCTCAATGCTGTCTACACTCTTAGAAACAAAAAAGGGTTTTGGCAGAAGAACCATTTTTGGGTTCCCCAAATAACCTTTCAGTGAACAGTTCTTAATTATTTTTTCATCATGTGAACAATATTTTAATAATCTAAAGAACTGAGGTCGACTATAAAGAACCTTTTGTGGTTTTGTAAATGTTAAAGTTTCTTCATGGAACCATCAATTCCAATAAATAACTTTTATTTTAAAGAGTGCAGAAGAAACGGTAGAAGAAAAGATGGGTTTCCTGGGTCAATATTGGTTCGCCTTGTCAGTGTTGAATATGCACATCAGTACAGCTGAAATGGATTTTCATCATGTTGTACAATATTTTTATAGCTTGATTTAAAAATGATGAATAAATATTATATCACATATCTTCTTCTTCAGGACCTCCATCTGCCCCACGCAGTGTGATCTCTGCCATTAATGAGACGTCAGTGATTCTAGACTGGACCTGGCCGGCTGACAGTGGAGGCAGGAAGGACGTGACATTTAACGTGGTCTGTAAGCGTTGTTGGCCGGGTCCCAGGCAGTGTGAACCCTGTCGAGGGGCCGTGCGCTTCTTGCCCCGTGCCACCGGCCTCACTAACACCACAGTAACCGTGGTGGACCTCCTGGCACACACCAACTACACCTTTGAGATCGATGCCCAAAATGGAGTGTCCTCCCTGGCCCCCACAGTCCGCCACTATGCTGCGGTCACCATCACTACCAACCAAGCAGGTGAGTCTCCCATCTCAGAATATTCTATTGTTAAAGGAAATTTTTCCCACCCCTTAAAAAAAAAAAACAGAGAAAAAAGGTCACCATTTGCTTGCACTCATGTAGATCTGAAACACCTATGATGTTCTTTCAGCCATGAAACAAAAAAGGTGAATTTTTGAAGAATATCCTGAATCTTTTTTTCTTAAAATGAACTTGGACTGGAACTGTCAAGCTCCAAATTCATGAAAATAGCCCTAAATGTATTATAAAAGAGGTCCATATGATTCAAGCACGGTTTTCAAAGCCATACAAAGCTTTATGTGAGAAAAGGAATGAAATAAATCAAAATAAAAAATCAGAACCAATGGTGTTTATGTCAAATGGCTTCAATGTGTCGTTGCGTCAGTACTTTTGTCGTTATATATAGCCATCCTAAGCTCAGTGCAAAAACCTCAATGCAACGCCTCTATCTACACTTATGCGAAAACCTACCTATACATACAATTCACTGCTTTTTTCCACGAGGCAGTAAATATCAGCTACTTTTGTTCCTTTTCACACATATTATGGTTAGGGCTGGGAAAATAAATCGATGCATCGTGAATCGAGAAATGATTCAGCATCGATTCTGAGATTTTCCGAATGCATCGCAATTCTTTCTTGAGTCGATTCTGAGCTTAGTTTTGAACAGCAAATGGCACTCCATGCTTTAGAAACAGCCGGCTTTGCTTGTTTCCAAATCCTTACACACACTTGAGCCTAAAATAATCATTCATAAAATTCGAAAAGGTTGAAGCGAATTACAAGGGTGTTCACAGTGGGCTGTGCTTACATTAATCTCGCGTCATAAAATCATTCTGAGCTGAGGTGAAATTAAGGTTACATGACTCGAAGAATCGATTCCATTGCATTCCATTTGCATTCTGAAAATCTCAGAATTGATCCACGAATCGATTCTGCATCGATTTATCGTCCCAGCCCTAATTATGATTACAGGGGCAGATCGATGTATTTATTATCAATTAAAAAATAACTACATGTTTGTGTCACATAACCAGCTCCATATGTATGGCTTTTCTGATGTAGTAAACTTGCTTGATAGCACACCTTGTACAGCATATTGCTTTTGATTGGAGTCACAATGACAAAGTTCAAAGTCTTGTAAAAGCAAGCTAAAATGCTTCAGAAAATGTGTTTTTGTCTCATGTTTGCTTTTGTTAACACTATGAGTTAGGTTTAGGGTTGGTGATACATTTTTTAGTACCACTCACCAGATATTTAATTTCCAAGCCATAATATGTACAACGAATGAAATAAAACGTTGCAGGTTCATTTCTTTAGGATAAAACTGAACACACTTTTAGCATCACTCACTGGACATTTCACTTTGAAAGAGTTGCAAAACGAACAAGAAGCAACCTAATATCATTTTGCATAAATGTTGGCACATTTTTCCAATGAGCCTGGGTTGTATATAGCATGGAGCATTGGAATATAGCACACATCTTAACATTTCTGATCATTTTATTGTGCTCTTTTTGCAATTTTGTGACATGACAGGCCCATTCCCCATTCATTATGGAATAGATCAGCCAGGATTTTCTTCAGATATTCACCTTTTGTGTTCCATGGAAGAAAGAACATCACAGAGGTTCAGAACAATGTGTGAACTATCCGTTTAATTCTCCCGGGTCTTCTAATGGGACATTAACACAAAATTACCAAAAATGACACTTCATTCAAAGCCACGTCTTAACAGAAAAAAATTGTCATCAAAGATTTCCATTGATTGAGCGAAATGTTTTAATGGTCCCCTGAGATGGGCTGAGACATATTCACGAAGACAATTCAATTTCCTCTAAGCGATGTGCAACAAAGCTCAACATTCCAATTGGAAGGAAGAAAAGAACTGTTTAATGCCTCTGCAAGCTTATTGCTCATCCCGCACTATCACAGCTGTCTGTGAACATATAATTCTGCAGGTGCTGGCCTCTAGTATGGCTGACTGGAGGTCCCGACTCCTCAGGTTACTAAAGCAGAGGGATGCTGAACGGCAGGCCATCTGCCTCTCATTCCATGTGGGCTTCCTTTGTGACGACTCGTGTCTCTGTTCTCTAGCCCTGTGGGGCTCAGGCCTCTGTCAGTTCAGTGCCGGCTGTGGAGTGATAGGTACAGGTCCTGTCGGATGATTTAGAGTAGGCTTTGGTCCACAGATTACAGGCTTTGGGTCTGGTGTCATGAAATAGTAGGCAAAGACTACTTGGACTACTAGAGGTTCAAAGGCTAGGGATTGATAGTTTTGCACCCTTTTACCACAGGGAGCAGTTGACTTTGCCTGAGACCTCATAAAATCCTTACTGTCATTGTGAGAGGACTGCATTTTCACTCAGCAGATCTTTCATCTTCTGTCGAAGAACAGATGCTGATTTATCTGTGAAGAAAGGCATCTTCTTTCAGAGTGATACAGTGCTACAGACTCTATGTTGTCTTCCCTGACTGAGTCACTCAACATTCATGTTTTCAACAATATTTTCATTATTTGTGGGTCATCCCTGTTAACTTTTGAAAATTAATAATGTATGCTTGTTATAATTTAAAGTATTTTTTTAATATAAAATGCTATTCCAGACATTCATTATATCCTATTAAATGTTAATAATTAAAGAAAATGTGCATGACCGAAATTATAAAATGAATACTTTTATTCAGCAAGGACACATAAATTGATCAAAAGTGACAGAAAAATATTTCTATTTCGATATAAACTTCTGTCTGTTGAACTTTCAATTGACAAATAATATTTTTGGACAACAAACAAAAAAAAGTATCTATATATTATATACTATATAAAGCACACAAGATGTTGCAATCATTATATGTTCTACATTTCAATAGAGAACCGAAAACATTAAACCGATATTACTGAAATTAATATATTAATTTATTAACACTATAAATATTTTAATATTCTTTTATTATTATATTATCAGAATTACGTGATAGCAAATAAAAAATGGACAACATTCACGAGAGTTTGGAGTTTAACCTTTTCCAATTATACCAAGACATATAGAGGGGTTATAAAAATGAATCACATTGTTAGAATGACCCTGGCTACAAGCACCAGAGTTTGTCGTGGGTTTAAGGTTTTTTAGTGTTGATAGGTCACAGCTTCACTCTATTAAATGTGTTTTCGTCAGACAAGGATACCTTGAGGGGACAGATTTGTGGCCCCTCAAACTGATGGGCAGTAAATATGGATTTAATACTTCTCTTCTCTAGTCCTTCATTGAAGTCTCAGAGGAACATTTTAACAAACCTTAAATACATGATACTTTTTTATTTTAGAATATTGAGGCCATTTGTTTTTAATTATTCTCTGTTGATTTCTATGGCCTTATTAATCCTTTTAGACATACACATTCCCACTCACAATTCTTACTTGCTTTCAAAGCACACAGTACAAAGAAGCATACTTTGGCTTAAGCGCTCCAGTTTATTGGACTGCAATGGTATTCATTTCCTCGCACAGAGACAGCACTACACCCTCATTTTCTGTCTTTTCGATTGAATTTTTCAGTTCAGGCTGTTTCAGAAACCAATACCAGGAAGATCGTAACCCCTCTCTCTGTTCTTCTCTACTCTTGCTCTTAGACAAATAATCCAGCTTCCTTTACTGTCCTATAAAACACAGCCAGAACAAGGAGATGGATGTGTGAACGGCCAATCTAGTGAGTCGGGCCTGCAGAGAGCACATTTACGAGGGGCTCTGAGGGTTGTCAGCGCAGCCCAATCCATCTAAACAGAGCCAGCATGTGCTCCGCAGCCCAAGGGAGACAGCACACGCAAGCTGCCCTCCATGTAAGAACGGTGCTCTCTGCTTGGCTCTCAACCTCATCAGAGCTGTAAAACATTTGTGTTGAGACCTGATGGTTCTGCCATTTTAACGGGCCGATTCACCCGACCTGGCAATCGTGCCGGGGCAGGGCAGAGATTTTCAGCAAAACCAACAAAGCCGGAAAAGCATGTGGCCTAACTTTCAGTAATCCCAAGTCTCATACTGCTTTGCCGGGATGTGCAAAATTAACTTTTTGGCACAACTGGCAATGATGAGTGAATTGAAAAAAAGTACCATGTCTTAAATATTTCTTAACAGCTGGGAAACTATAATTTGCTGTACTTTTTCAAGGAAAGCTTGAACTGTATTTTGTCTAATGATTTTCTAATGACTTGTTAAGCTCTAAATTGCAAGATCATATATTATAGGTAGGGGCCAATCTCTATCTCACAGTCACAAAATTAAATGTGATTTTTATGTTTATTATTATTAATAATGTGAGGAATATTCCCAATTCACTACTGTGCAAAAGTTGGGGTTTCAGTAGTTTACACACAACAAACCACATCCCACACACACACACGCCCACACACACACACACACATATATTCAGAAATGACATTAAATTCTTCAAAAGTGACAGTAAAAGTCTTAACTGTCACTTTTGAAGTATGTATAATTGAAGTATATATGATGTCACTTTTGTATGATTCACTTTTGAATCATACCATTTATTTTAAATTGAAATGCTGTTTATTTAAACCAGAATCCTAAAAAAGTATCACAGTTGCCACAAAAACATAAGGCAACGGTTTTTTTTTTTTTTGAAAATATCATTCATGAGAATGATTTCCTAAGGATCATGTGACACTGAAGACTGGCGTAATGATGCTGAAAATTCAGCTTGCATCACAAAAAGAACATTTTAAAATATATTCAAGTAGAAAAAAGCTAATCTTTAATTGTAATGTTAATATTTAATACATTTACTGTTTTTAATTGTGGTGTGTGATCACATAAAGAGCTGATGGTGAGCAAAAGAGACATTAAACGGGAAAAAAATGTCTTCTAACCCGAAACAGTGTGTATGTTGACAGTATCAAGTAGTATCACAAAACAAGAAGAAGAAGAATTCCTCTTTAGAATCGCTCACATTACATCAGTTAGGGTCAGATATCATTCTTACAATTGGACTTAAACCATGAAATGTTGCAGTTCCTTATAATGTTACCAGTCAACAGCCGAAGCCAATTTTGACTTGCGTTTGGCACTTGGCAAGTGTTAATTTTGGCCCCTGATCTGCGTGGAAGTGTTTAGCTGGATCATGGCATGACAGAAGGTTTTCCATGACTCATTCATGCATTCTTGAAATACGTTGTTGCGGTTTGCCTCTTCTGTTTGGCGTGTGGAGTTTTTGGGGGAAAAGGGCAGGGAGAAAGAAAAGGAGGGTCAGCACCCACTTTAATGCCATGCCTCTGTCTCACATCCGCAGAGCCATGTGGAGGACATTTTGAGACCATGTTCTGCAGAATGCCATTATCTCGACAGCACTTCTCCAAGATTATTTACAAATGCTTACGTCTGCACTGCAGCATACTTGCAAGTATAATAATTGTCAGCCACACCTGTAAACGCAGCGCTCTGATTGTTATTTCACCTCTCTCCGAGGAGCTTCCAGCCTTTCTGCCTTTTTAGTAATGAATATTCTTGCAGTTCCACAGAATTGTGCGGTTTTTCGTGTTGTTTCTTTAGGAGGTTTCGTGGGAACTGATGCGTTCTTTGGCTTTAACGCCCGCGGGATCGTTACAAGGACGAAAGCCGAGCAATATAACAGATTCAAAACCGAGTGCCGCCTGGCCAAGATTGCTGCCCCACCATTAGAAAAGGCATGGGGACATTGGCCCATTGTTTTCCCCGTAGAGTTGGCATTTAGCCTGTGCTTACGCTAGCCCACTCACAACCCTACATTCTAAAAAACTCGCACGATTGAATAAACCACAGTCGGCACCCATCTCTGGACCCCAGTTTGGTATTAATATTGCCATCCGATAGATTTTCTACCAGATCTCCATTTGTCCGCTTTTAGTTTTTTTTTCCCACCAGATGTCGCAAATGGCGCCTACTTCTGTGGCTTTGTTCTCCCTGTGGCGGACTTGTACAGTTGCGTGTTAGATAGTGATACAATAGGCTAGGTACAGTATTTAGACGGTAGAGTCATCCTTGCCACACATTTTGGACCTTAAACCTTGAGGCTGTACACAATCGTCTCTCTCCCTCTACTATCCTCCATTAACCCCTCTCGTTCCCACCTGACAGGCGTGAGTGCCCAAGTGAGAAATTCAGACATCCCGGGCACAAGACAGGCTGGTTCGCCATGTTTTGCGCAAGTGTGGCATTTATTCTATTGGTTGTACCCTCTAATTGCGTGGATTTATGGGAATGCGAAGCACTTGACCTTATTCCTATGGTGCAGACTCACTCCCATTGTCCCTCCCCTAGTGCCCCTATCAGGGGGAGGGTGTGCTTTGGCCAGGGCTGTTCTCTACCCTAAAACATCATAGTGTCCCCTATGCTGCCCCATAACGGCTCCCTAATAAGGTGCTCCACTTGGTTTCAGAAACATATCCACTTTGTTCTTTTGCGCACACCTTCGTTTCCGTGCTTTCTGCTTTTAAGGCCAAGTTGATTGTTCACGCTGTGCACACTGGAAAGATATCACCCCCCCCTCCCCCCCATGTCCCATGAGTGCTGTCCGCCTTATAATCCATAGCTTCCATTAACTGCGGCCTCGCAAACTTCATAATCTCCTTCGGGCCGTCGGGCGGCCAGCTTGGCGCAGCGCGCGCCCGGAAACCAGGGGTGGTTTTCGCTTTTTTTTTCCGCCCACAGGGTGCTCTGTGGGGCGGGGCTGCCCCACGCAACAGACTGAGCCCATCTGGATTCCTTAACCAGCGCCCCCCATCGCCGAACCGCACCCCCCGCCGGGTTCCAGGGGACAAGACGCATTTCAGACGTCTACTCCAATCCAGGAAGCGGCCCATTTGCAACGAAAACATGTTTTTCCGGCGTCTATAAATTAAAACACAGGCGAGTCCGATGCTCTAGGCGATTGCTGTCGCACTTCCAGCGCTGTACAGGTGCAACAAAGCAAAACTGGAGCCGCCAGAGGAGGAGAGAGGACGGCTTGATCGGACTACCCAGTCCAGAGTGACCATGTGAAGTGCAGAGCAGAGGGCGAACTTTGAGCTGTGTAGACACCTTAGCGAGGGGCCCAACAACCATCTTTTTTCCCCAACCTAGTTCCATACGTTGAGAGGGTTATGTAAACTTGACCTGCTTGGTTATTCAAGGATGCCTATTCAGCATATTAGTTCCTCTGTCACATAATGATCTTCGCGATTACCGATACCTGTGATCGACTCTCTTCTTTTCTTGTATCGCGTACGCCTTCTTTTTGTTATTTACATTTTTTTCGGGCTCTCCCTTCTGCCTTTCTATGAAAAACTCATTCTTAATTTCAGATGTGACACGAAGCCACAATGGCAATTGCCTAGTTTGTGGACCCCAACATTTTGTACAAGTTCTTACAAGTTAAGTTGTAGGATCCGTCCAAAACAGGTTGCCTTTTCCGTCCTACACTTTTTTCATGCTCGATCCTGGTGTTGTTTGTCCCCCCCCCTCCTGTCTTTTTTGTTTGGTATGTTTCTGCTTTCTGTCTTCTTGGTTGTTTGTTTTTGTTTTTTTTTTTCTTTTGTAAGGAACCCTGACTAAATGAATGGGACGTGGGGAGCTGTAAATAATAAAATAAAGAAGGAAGGGACAGGAAGCGGAGGGGGACGGGAAGGTGAAGGAACAACAAGCGAAAAGACTAAACTAATTCAGGTTTATTTATTTACACACTGGAATCTTAGGACCTCAAGGAGAAATTGAATAGAATAGAATAAGTATATAAATATATGAATTTAATACTTCTATTCAGTAAGGACACATGAAAAAGGAGAGTAAAGACATGTATAATGATACAAAATATTTTGTATTATTTATTATTACTTAATTATTTATTTTTAACAGTTAATAATAAGAAGAATAAATATGTTTCTTGAGCAGAAAATCGGGATATTCAGCTTTGCAACACAGGACTAAATTATGATATATTCAAATAGACAACACTTATTTTAAATTGTAATAATATTTCACAGTATTTGAGTTGACTGTATTTTGATCAAGTAAATGCAGATTGCTAAGCAGACGTCTTCAAAAACGGTGTAACTATTCTACAACCTCAATTTTTTTGAACAGTGTTATACCTGCTTTCATTATTTAGAAAGTGGGTTACTCGGGAATGGATTACTTCATAATTGGGGGTCCTTGGCACCACAAAACCCTTGAATTAATGAGTTGTGCTTTAAACGTAGAGGTATTGACTTGACATGAAAGTGGCCACTGTTTGCAGGAACCAGCCGTTGCCTGATTGCATCAATTTGTCTTTCAGTGCCAACTTTCCCAACTTTGAAACCGGCCCCCAGTGGAGAACAAACTCGATTAGGTCAACAGGAACCAGTTCACAGGATGCAAATTGTTGAATGAAAATGTCAGCTGAACTTCCTGTGACTTTAGGCTTTATGTGCTTGTAATACCATCACAGCCAGAGTGGAAACAGCTAATCTGCTTTTTTCCCTTTTCTCTCTCCCTCTCTCTGCGCAGCTCCATCTGCAGTGACTGTCATCAGGAAGGACCGAACATCCAGAAACAGCATCTCACTGTCATGGATGGAGCCAGAGAGACCCAATGGGATCATTTTGGACTACGAGGTCAAATATTATGAGAAGGTGGGGGCAGTTTAATTTTAATTTGCCGTGGGCATTCACTGCATTAACATTTTCATTTGAAGTCATCACTTTGTCCTTTTATTTGGCATCATTAGGAATCTTGGTCCAGAGTGCACATCTATATACCTGGGAGCATTTCAAGTCATTAGTCGATGTGGCTTAATTTGACTGTTGGAGGTGAAATAGATTCTGTCTGCTCTGCTGAGAGATGTTTGCCTGAAATGAAATTTTAAACCCGGTACCAATGTTCCCTTAATTTTTGCTTTCATTGAGCAAAACCTATTTCTGTTGGACAGACCCTTCAGCCACCTGAACAGAATCACCCCAGTGTTCACTGTGCCCATTTTTTTTTTAATTATTAAAAAAAAATGCACACCCGTATTTTTAAAGCAGGTGTGCATTTAAAACGTTTGATTCCAAGTAAATTTAATCACCATTCTATATTAATGCGCTGCTTTTATTGACGCACAGAGATCGGAGATTGCGCACAGAAACATTCACACACAAAATTGTTGTCAACGCCTTTTAATAGTGATACTGAATCCTGAATCGCTACTCTACATTTCTCAGCAACGATGGGGTAAAATCGTTGATTTTGATGTAAAAGTCACAGCTTCATTGTTTGTAGAGATAGACGCACAGACTCGGGTAACTTAATTCACACATACTTTAATCTCTCTCTCTCTCTCTATAGCCATATTTGAGCAAAAAAGTCAAGTAGTTTGCATCACTAGATAGCTGTCAGTCATTTAACATTTCTATAGTAAAACAGTTGACTAATATTAAATGATTTGCAACTTCCACCTTACCCCGCTCTCTTACAACATTAAATTGATGATTCGTGCTCTGGTTCTGTAAACAGTAAAGCACCTACTTTGATTTGATAGGCCATCTCAGATTATTATAAATTGACCAATTCTAATTATTGGGGGGGGGGGACTTTTCCCCCTCAATTTCTATGGTAGTTACGGCTCTGATATATAAGTGGCAGATTTTAAATTGCCTTTCCCCAACCAAACAGTCAGTGTAGCCAAGTAGATATATATTTTAAATAAAATAAAATAAAAATGCCAGTACATTATGCTGGGGAAAAAATGGTACAGTAACAATTTTTGCTCAGAATTTCCTATTAACTTTCACACTTACAAAGAAACAGCAAGTGACAGATTGAATTAAACATAAAAAATGTTGAAGTATAAAAGCTGAAACAGTATTTTCTTGTAAAACGTAAACCAATAATGTTTATTCACTCCCTAGATTTTTTTTTTCTTCTGTGAACTTGAATAGTGCAGTCCTCAAACTTGATTGTTTAGACAACAGACAAATTGAACTACATTATAATATATGTAGAACTTTTATTGAGATCATGTAATGCACGTGATTTCTGATAGTTCCAGTTCCATATTCAGAATCAATGGACATGCAGATGGACTTTGGTTTCAATATTGTGTCCAATCATCTAGTTTTGTTTAGAGAGCTCTCTATCATTTCTGAGTCTGCCTTCTGCACAGATTTCTGTCTGTCTGTGTAGGCAGTGCACAGGCAGTTTAGAGGAAACATTGCTTAGTACTCACCGACCAGGTCAGTTCATTTTAAGCCTTCTTAACAATCTGTGAAAGTGCCAGATGATCTCTGCTTTGGTCTTGTAACACTGGAGGCACTGATCTAAACACCACCTGCCCATTAAAGTTTGTGGGCTACAAGCCCATGCTCACCCATCTAAAAACCCTCACAATCTCTCCTCTCCAGTCACAAACCAGTCCGGTCGGCCCCTCGGCTGCTTTCCTACAGATGCCGTATGATTAATGAGCCGTATAGGAATCGGGTCTTGATTGAGGGTCAGTATTGTTATGCCACATCGGCGCTGCTCTTTTAGGGTCAGTTTTCAGAGGGCTCTTTCATGCTGTCAGATCCTGTGATGTCTTCTGCTCTAGGTGAAGTGGGTAACGTCTCCCTCGCTCTGAAGCAAGCACGACTCTGGGTTTGGAACTTAACTGGGCCCTGACTTTGTGGGAGTCTCCTCTCCCGAACTGGCAGGGGATCTGAGGGTGTGAAAGAAAGCCCTAGAACAGTCTCCAGTGGCAACCGTCCAGATTTCTTCCCGCAGCAAAAACATTCCGTAGCTTTAGTGGGTAAATGGCTTGACTGTATGACCACACAGAGACGCGCATATTGAAATTGTAGACAGGATTCGGTTGTCTCCGAGACATGGTTCATCTTCATCATGACAAAAAGGTCTTAAGTTCAAAATTGAAAGCTCATGCCAATGTTTTAGACCAGCAGCTTATTTTATCCTGTACTTTTCACTCTCCAAATACTAGGGCTGAGAGATACAGCTTAAAAAGATAGATAGATAGATAGATAGATAGATAGATAGATAGATAGATAGATAGATAGATAGATAGATAGATAGATAGAACGATAGATAGATAGATATTTATCACAGTAAAAATAGTATTATACTGCAATATTATTACAATTTAAAATTTTTAAGTTATCTGTTTTCTATTTGAATATATTTAAAAAATGTAATTTATTCCTTCGATGCAAAGTTGAATTTTCAGCATCATTACTCCTGTCTTCAGTGTCATATGATCCTTCAGAAAATTTATAATGATCTAATATTGCTGAGGTCTATAATCAATCATGTTAAAAATTTTTTTTTTTTTTTTTTTTGGTAGAAGCTATATCTTTTTTTGGTGATCGTATTGGGTAAATAGAAAGTTCGGAAGAAAGACTTTTTTGTAACAATGTAAAAGTCTTTAGTGTCACTTTTGATCAATTTCATGCATCCTTACTGAATAAAAGTATTTTAAAAAAATCTTACTGACCACAAACTTTTAAACGTTACTATATTGCGAATATTTAAAATATCATCCAGCTGTAATGAGTTATCTTACAGTAAGTATTATCTGTTAAATAACTTTGACATTGCTCTTGAAGTTAACAGATTTATTTCCAAACATGGTTCAATACCACCAGTTGATTGTGCCTCATATTTCCCATATGAAGATTAGCACTGAACACAAAAACAGCCGTTATACAACCTAAGCTTCTGCAGAATGAGCTAATAAGCTCCGTAGAACCATATTCTATAACCATAGAATCACTGTAAAAAGTTAAGCCTAAATGTTTCATTTGAATTGTTCTTGAACGGGCAAACTTTATGAGTTGACCTTTTGAGGATAGCGGCTCAACTCTCTTGAGCCGAGTTACACTCAGAATGTGTTCAACATTTACATTCAGTCCAAATATGCTGATATCGCTTTTCCATCTGCTGGCGAAAAAAGAGATTCGTTGGACCCTGCGCTTCCTACAGAGGACCTTTGTGCTGCGTCTTTCTGTGAGATCAGTGAGGCCTAAATCTCCGCCAGTGGAAATGCTTCGCTTGACCGTAATCCCCTTATTTGCAAGCAAAAGGCAGCTCATCGCGGGCTATTTTCACAGTCTGGCACAGGTACACTCGGGGGCTCCTGAAATCCTCCATGTCTCATTTGACCCTGGGTGGCACAGTGTTCCCCGTTCACAATGAAATCTAGTCCGTCTCTCCATTGATTCCTGTTAATTACACAACCTTGTGAGGCACTGCTTCATCAGGCATAGCTGGAGTTGCCCAAATCCTACACAAGCGGTGCTGCCATGTGGAAAAGCCAGAGACACCCTCGGTAAGACCCTCGGTGCCCCTTGATCTAGGTTGGCAGAGGATAACAAGCCACCTTCACCCTCACAAAACACACACACACTGAGAAGGAAGGGGGGCCCCAAATCTTCTTACCGGATTCACTGACACACAGGCCGCAGACTTGAACATATAAACCTCATAAAAGAGAGCCAGATCCGCAAAGTGACTTTTCAAAGAAAATATGGCATCAACAGGCCGAGTTCAAAAACACCATGATATTTACACTGCATAATTTTGTATAGTGCAAAATCAAACAAACTGCACTTAATGGATTCCCAAAAAGGCATCGAGATGCTCAGTAACCTGAGTGATGCGGCTCCTGTGAGAAAGCGTCATCCAATCCGGAGGTCCAAGAGATCCATGTTGCTTCACTTAAAGTAAATCTCTTTTTGATTATACGCCAGGGGGGAATGCTCTGCTCTTGGTGTGTATATATCAAATTAACAATGCTACGAAAGAGGAAAGGGCCTTACAATTCAAGCATCTCTAAATACTTGAGCGCTCTGGTTCATGTTTCCCTGACGTTACAGCATCCCGATCGCGCTCGTCTTTTTTGGCAACACTCTAAAATTGACAGATAGAGCTTTTTAATGTTCTGGAAATGGTGCACATTTGTGATGATTTTGTCAGTTTATCGTATTGATCTCGGAGCATATTGGAGATTGTTTATTTCTCCTGCAACTTGGTTGGAAGGAATGCTTTGGAAAAGCCATTTTGTATTTACAGAATTTCTTCTTCAGCGGAGAGCCCAGATTGCAATATTTAGACTGTCAAAGTAGAACATGACAAGCATATTAAATTCCACCAATAGCGCACTTGTCGAAACGTAACAATTGCACGCCTTGTCAAACCCCGGAGCTGGGAGGTGGCTGATGCAGACCTAAGACATATGGTAAGGATATAGTGTTTGCAGCGAAAATTTCGACACACCTGTATATGATTTCCAGCTGATCACATGATGTCGTGAGCAGGGAACGGTGACAACCTGTGAAAAGATTTATGACTCGAACAGAGACGCATACAATACGACGTGAGGTATTGGTTTCGTCTTCCGTGGCAGAGCGAATTTATATATTCGAGGCCTCCTCAAACCATAAAACCTGATGCGCTCCATTTGTGGCTTTGCATTCAAAGTCTGGAGGTTTGAAATGGTTTCTGTGCTGCGTTCGAGAAAGGGGTAGAAATGATTGTCGTCGGATCCAGATCAAATGTGATGTTTGCATTAGTCACTAGGTTTCCACTGGAGTCATGTGTTCGTTTCTTTCCGTGATGGGTTTTGTCAGTCGACGTCCTACCGCATTTATACAACTGCTAGATATACAGATCTACAGATGAAATCACTTTTTACAAACAGATGCTCGCTGGTGATACTTACAGGCTCTTTGGGCACCCCGGAAAAAGCTGTTTTGGATTAGTTTTTCATTCGAAAAGTGCTGTGAGAGGAGCCGAAACACCGAAATATTGCTTCCAATTTAAGCTTCTAGGGCTGTACTACAGAAACTTTCGATCTTAATTCTTGATTTAAGATTTTTTTTTTAAAAGTTCCATTTACTCAATGAAATGGCCTTGGTTACTTTATAGATCAGATTCAGAGTTGATTCAGAAGTTTCGGTAATACAGCCTGGACATTTTTACTAAACTTCCAAAGCTTAACAGATGTAAGGCCCAAAAGACCATCTATGACCTAACGGAAAGCCATGTTTTGCTGTCATCGCAGCACGTACTGGCTCTTTGTGAAAGGAGATGTGAATAAAAACCATGCAATGCTGATAAAACATGGCTTTTCATTTATTTTGAATGCTCTAAGTAACATGTTCAGTCTAAACCAGCAGTCTGGTTTTGATTGTATAAGTCTGGTCAATGTCAAATATTATTTCTTATGTGGTGAAATGTGTATTTAAGCAGTAAAGACGCATATTGCATGTGCATGTTTGTTGTTTTTAATTTTTGCTTGTATATTCCACATTTTCCACAGGATTTAGCAAATGTTATATCCATGTGAGGTCATATATTCAACATTTGGTTAAACTTCCAACTGATTTGGTCTACTGGTAAAAAAAAACTTCACTGTGTATCGTAGTTATTGCTTTATAAAAATTATCTACATAAATTCTATATTGTATATTTATTAATTTTTTAGATTCTATAATATTAGAATTCTATAATTCCTAATATACCAACATTCTAACATTAATCACAGTTTCTTTAAACAAGAAACACACAGAACATATACACTACATTTCTAAAGTTTGGGATTTTTAGAATATTTTTAAAATATTTTTTAAGGAAATCTCTTATGCTCACTAAGGCGGCATTCATTTGATCAAAAATACAGTAAAAACTGTAATATTGTAAAATATTACTACAATTTCAAGTAGCTGTTGTAAAATAATATTTTCAAATGAATTTTTCAAAACTGTTGTAAAAAAATATTTTCAAATGATGGCAAAGCTGAATGTACTCCATACTCGTCTCAGTTCCCCAAAAAATCATTCTAATATGCTGGTTTTGTGAGAAAAAAAAAATTCTAAGTTGTCATAGTTGTGCTGTTTATTATTTTTGTGAAAACCGTACTACATTCGGTCAGCATAGAAAGTTCAAAAGAACAGTATTTATTTTAAATAGAAATCTTTTATAATAATGTAAAACACTTTACTGACACATTTTCTTCAATTTAATGTCTCCTTGTTGAGTAAAAGTGTTATTTTTTTCTAATTTATTTTTCAAAATTTCTTTCCAAACTTTTAACTTTTGAAGTTTAATCTGTTTTTACAGAGTTCTGTGTGGCTATTTTTTAAGCTTTTTCTGGAAATCCGAAAAACAAAACCAGTGTTTTAGCATTTTGAAAGCCTCGTCTCTTGTGTACTTGCAGTCGCATCAGTGCAGCATTGTTCTAAATGTGGCTGAGCTAACATTGCTGTTTTATTTGTTTCTGATTAGTAGATAAGCAAAGGCTATTCACAGAAATCCAGCATATGTAACTGTACACTGCCTCTCTCATCTAGTGGCGTCTGACTATTATGGTCCATACCAGCGCGCATCAAAAATCCTATTAGCATGTGTAGTCTAGACATGAAACCCAATAGAGCTTTAATCTGTTACGTGTTTGCCGACCCTCGAAAAGATGCTCTCAAATCTCATTTGCCATTAATTACTTCATTGTGGGGAAATTCAATATCTACAGTGTGGACAAGTGAGCTATTCTTAGAGGTCAACGATGGAGCAAAATGCAAATCAACTTTTGAAGGTTTGCCATAACACTAGCCATGGCCGAAGACTGATAAGTTACATGGATGAATGTGCTGGATAATGCTGGCAAATGAGTGATCCCTCTGTTTGTGGGATGTTTTCCCCCGTTTCTGGACTCCTACAATAAACAGCAGAAACCTCCGCTCTCGCTCTCATTGCACTCTTGCCTTTTTCCAGTCAGAGAAACATCTGGAAACAATGGTTTGAAAGCAAAGACGCCCCATAAATCAGTTAGGTTTTTTCGCTTGTAGAGAGGATCAACGTACCACAGAAATCTTTAGGAAAGCCATAAAAATGTGAAGAGAAGGTGGCAGTATATTAAGATGAGCTGGCACCGTCCCAAGCAGCCTGATGAGCATTTTCACGTCCGGTGGGACGTCCCTCTCCTGTCCGCTCCAACGGTCACAAGTCAGACAGACGGATGTCTCTGTGCGTCTCTAATGAGATATGATTTATTTCAAATGCTCACTATTCCTCTTTAAGATTTTAAGATCCTCTTTAGGTTGCTCTGAAGTCCCTTTAAGGCAATTCAGTCCATATTAGTAACAGTCCCAGGAAGATGTTTTCTATGTAGGTGGTAAACATGCATCTGCTGGAGCAGGGAGGAATTTTCCCACATTTTTGGTACGTTTTCTTGTTGAATATCCTGTTCTGCTCAGAAATGCACTAGCATTCAAAAGTTTGTGGTCAGTTTGAATAGTTTAATACTTTTATTCAGAAAGAAATCATTTAAATTGATCAACGGTGATACAGACATCTGTAATGTCAAAACATAATTATATTTCAAATCAATGCTGTTCTCTTAACATTTGCATTCATCAAACAATCCTGAAAAAAATACATCATGGTTTACAGAAAAATAATAAGCAGCTCAACAATTTTCAATATTGATTCTAATAAGAAATGTTTCTTGAGCAGCAAACCAGCATATATGAATGATTCTGCAAGGATATGTGGAATAAATTATATTTTTTAAATATAAATATTTGAATAACAATAGGAAAATATTTATAAAAGATTTATGTTGAAAATATTTCACCCTATTGCTGTTTTACTGCATTTTTGAACAAATAAATACAGTGTCTGTGAGACTTATTTTAAAAACATTAAAACATTTGAACAGTAGCGTACTTGAGATTATTAATTAGAATATGTTGTGCAAAGCTCTTCATGTTGACTTCTTATACTTCCTTGTTCTTCTATATTTCTATGAAATTTTGCATCATAATAACCAGAAAATCATAAAAGATGTATTGGACTCACCGTCAATCTGATTCATTTATCTGGCATTGATATTGGAGGCAAAATATGTTCAGATGTTTATGTTATGCTAAAACAAACATATCTCTTGTTTTCCTCTTATTGCTTTCTATCCCACAGCAGGAACAAGAGACCAGCTACACCATCCTGAGGTCAAAGGGCACAAACGTTACACTGAACGGACTAAAACCCGACACAAACTACCTGCTACAAATCAGAGCGCGCACCGCGGCCGGATACGGCGGTAGCAGTCGCAAGTTTGAGTTTGAGACCAGTCCAGACTGTAAGCATTTGCAAACTTCCTTTCATTCTGTTCTCTATTTACAGTCACATTCCCTTGCAGTCACAACACCGGATTCAATCCATTCACAGCTGTGCAGCCCAAATGAACAATAAAGACAAAGGCTCGCAATTCCCTTGCTTTCTGATCCAATACACTGTCATAGAAGTCATTCACACAGTATAAACCACTTGGTTAAAACGATACGTGCTGCATCTTTTGTCCCATGCTGGCAGCTGTTGTCTGCAGCACTGTTACGCACTTAGTCTGAGCATTTTGTAAACCCTAGATTGTGTCGCAGCATTGCTGAAGGCCTTTTTATCTAATGAAACATTTATAGGAAATCAATGCACACTCATGTAATGAAAAGATACTGTGAGCGGCTCTCCACAGGTTTCTGAGCACGATTAGCAATCTATAGGCGCCTCTGTATGTATAGCTGGTGTGAAATGTAGACCAAGGCGCATAATTTATGCAGAAAATGAAATTATGTTTCTCAGCCACCAGATATTCCATAATGAAAGAAAATGTTTTATGAATAGATGTAGGATAGTGTATAAATTGTGTAAAATATTCGTCTGTGGGAAATAATGGTCATCTAAATGATTGTTAAAGGTTTATTTCTCAACATTGATGTTTTATTATTTCATCTAATGGCTTGATTATTTCATCCCACTACTGGGAAAAAATCTCATCAGTATAATATGCGGTATTAATTTACAGTGGCGCACAGCCTCCTGCTGCTTCCATTTCCTGACAAAATTTGTTTTTCTTTGCCATCACTCAATATGTGTCAACGCCATCTGATAGAAAATAACCCTGTGCTGTCATCATGTCACATATTTATGATAAATATTTAAAATCCAGCTTTGATTAAGAATGGATTGAGAATACAAGATTGTTTCAAACTTACTGTCAACTCCATCTACTGAAGAAAAACAGACGGTGCTGATGGAGTAACAAAATGAACTTTTCACATCACACGTGTATTCAAAAGCAGCAACAATTATATTTTTCTGCCGTTTTAACTACAAATGGGAAATACTTATCATGTGGGAAATTATCCAAAAATTACAAATGCTGTTTTTGAGTTGACATTGTTGTAACAGAAAATATCCGTACAATTATTTATAATTTAATTTTAAATTCACCATAAAAATCAGTCTTTGTGACCCTGTCAAACTCAAGCTTTTCCACCTAAATTACCTTGAACAATTTGTCCCAGGAACTATTTTCCCCCCAGACCTGTTGCTGTCTGTGTTTCCATCGCGGACTAAAGTACAGAGAAGATTAGGCAAATAGTCTGGTGACGTAGGTCTGCACGCGTTTCTCAATACCAAGTACGGAAATTTCGGACTTGCATCCTCGGTAGTTCGGATTTTGCAAGTTCGGTCCGGTAATTCTGCAAATGGAACAGCAGTGTACTTGATAACATCAGTCAGCTCGCCTTGGCTACTGCAATTTCCCTCACTGTATTTACAATAAGACCAAATATGATATCAAACGCCACTGCCTCCTTTCGTTTTCATTTAAACATATTAATAGGCGCAGAGTATTCAGGAAGCGGACTACAATGAAATGAAATATATCAAACAGTATTGCCTCTTTTCATTTTAACAAATTACTAGAGTAATAGAATAAACATCAAAGATTACCTGTTAGATTTACCCAAAACGAATTGTATCTCATGTTTAATCACTACAGAGACATCAGAGCCAGGGGCAAATGTCAGAAGGACTAGCCGAGTTGAGGCTGCTCTTGTCGGGAAACATGAGCACTGAGCTCCCGCTGATCGTGTGGAGCTCACGTCTCCGAAATCGGCGAAGAACATTTTCAAATAGGCGCTGTCTTTACAAATAAACCACATATTTGAGTTTTAAACTACATTCTCGCCTGAAATACTTTAAAAACTACATTTCATGACACAATAACAGTAATATACAGTGGGTACGGAAAGTATTCAGACCCCCTTACATTTTCACTCTTAACAATATTGCAGCCATTCGCTAAAATCATTCAAGTTAAGTTTTTTCCCTCATTAATGTACACACAGAACCCCATACTGACAGAAAAACACAGAATTGTTGACATTTTTGCAGATTTTTTAAAGAAAAACTGAAATATCACATGGTATCATTAGTATTCAGACCCTTTGCTCAGTATTTAGTAGAAGCACCCTTTTTGATCTAATACAGCCATGAGTCTTTTGGGGAAAGATGCAACAATTTTTTCACACCTGGATTTGGGGATCTTCCGATCTTCCTCCTTGCAGATCCTCTCCAGTTCGTCAGGTTGGATGGTAAACGTTGGTGGACAGCCATTTTTAGGTCTCTCCAGAGAGGCTCAATTGGGTTTAAGTCAGGGCTCAAGAACAGTCACAGAGTTGTTGTGAAGCCACTCCTCGTTATTTTAGCTGTGTGCTTAGGGTAATTGTCTTGTTGGAAGGTAAAACTTCGGACCAGTCTGAGGTCCTGAGCACTCTGGAAAAGTTTTCGTCCAGGATATCCCTGTACTAATTCATCTTTCCCTCGATTGCAACCAATCCTCCTGTCCCTGCAGCTGAAAAACACCCCCACAGCATGATTGGACAACCATGCTTCAATGTTGGGACTGTATTGGACAGGTGATGAGCAGTGCCTGGTTTTTTCCACACATACAGCTTAGAATTAAGGCCAGAAAGTTCTCATCAGACCAGAGAATCTTTTTTTCTCACCATCTTGGAGTCCTTCAGGTTTTTTAGCAAACTCCATGCGGGCGTTCATGTGTCTTGCACTGAGGAGAGGATTCCGTCAGGCAACTCTGCCATAAAGCCCCGACTGGTGGGCTGCAGTGATGGTTGACTTTCTAAAACTTTCTCCCATCTCCCGACTGCATATCTGGAGCTCAGCCACAGTGATCTTTGGGTTCTTCTGTAACTCTCTCACCAAGGCTCTTCTCCCCCGATAGCTCAGTTTGTCCGGATGGCCAGCTCTAGGAAGGGTTTTGGTCGTTCCAAACGTCTTCCATTTAGGGATTATGGAGGCCACTGTGCTCTTTGGAACCTTAAGTGCAGCAGAAATTTTTTTGTAACCTTGCCAGATCTGTGCCTTGCCACAATTCTGTCTCTGAGCTCTTCAGGCAGTTCCTTGGACCTCATGATTCTCATTTGCTCTGAAAATGCACTGTGAGCTGTAAGGTCTTATAAAGACAGGTGTGTGGCTTTCCTAATCAATCCAATCAGTATAATCAAACACAGCTGGACCCAAATGAAGGTGTAGAACCATCTCAAAGAATATCAGAAGAAATGGACAGCACCTGAGATAAATATATGAGTGTCACAGCAAAGGGTATGAATACTTAGGACCATGTGATATTTCAGTGTTTTTTTTATAAATTGACAAAAATGTCAACAATTCTGTGTTTTTCTGTCAATATAGAGTGCTGTGTGTACATTAACTGAGGAAAAAAATTAACTAAATGACCTTCGCAAATGGCGGCAATATACAAAGAGTGTGAAAATGTAAGGGGGTTAATACTTTCCGTACCACTGTAAATTTTTTAATATGCGAAATAAAGGTGGTTAAAATACAATGCTGTGTAACTCAAACAATACGAATGCTCAGAGCCCACAAGTCTGCCCCCGAAAGTCCTGGACCTTGAAAGTACTCACAGGGAAGCGGGGAAACACCCCGGCTAACGGACAAAGTCCCTAGTTCCTGGGCGAGAGTTCCTACGGTTGGAAACGGGGCTTTCAGTTGGGGGTGTGAAATACGAAACGTTTAAAACGGACCTTCAGGAAAAGAAAAACACTGTAAATGAATGCCTAAATTGAGTCTGAAATTTAGCGTCGCTTTTTGTACTGTTTTATATGTAATTGCATAATTGACTTCTGTGTCTTAAAACTAGTAAAAGGTAATGAGGCAATGTAATGGACAAGTTAAAACTAAATAAAAATAAATTCGGTTGAAACTTTATGCCTGTATAAAATACATGTTAATTACACATTTCATGACAGTTGAAATGTTAATTACATTAAAAAGATTAACTTTAATGCAATATCAAAAATAGCGCACTAAGCTAAAGTTTATAAGCACTTTTACCTGTGCTTTGTCGTTAGTTAACAATCACAAGTGTACTGCACTAGTCAACATTTGAAGTGGATCAAAACCTTTCATCACAGTTGTCCTAAAACCAAAACCCAAAATGCGTTCTGTATTGTCTTCAACTTTTATGAACTATTTTGGATCCACTTCCAATGTTGATATGTACTTTTAAAGTGGTATATAGTATATGGTGTTTATTGAAAATGTATTTAAAGTAAAACATTAAAATTGTACATGTTTACAAAGTGCACTGTTCAAAAGTGTATTTAAGTGTGTTAAGAAAAATTTATGAAGGTGTACTCCCTTTACGTACACTTAAGTGACCTTTTATTTCATTCATTTGATATTATCTGCAAAAAGTTATTTTAAATACACTTTTAAAATTTTTAAACTACAAGTGCACCTTCATGCTGCCAATTCTTTCACAAGGCGATATCGACCCGGACTGTAATGTTCTATTGAATATGTGTGAAGTATTGAGTTATGAACTGAGGTTGGGTTTAAGTTCAATGGAAATGGTACATTTGTATTAATTAACCTTGAACAGCTACATGTCTGTCCAATGTGTATTTAAAATGTCTCTTTCTCTCTCTCTGTCTCTCTCCGCAGCCTTTTCCATCTCCAGTGAGAACAGTCAGGTAGTGCTGATCGCTGTCTCCTCCGCCGTGGCCATCATCCTCCTCACTGTAGTGCTCTACATTGTGATTAGCAGGTCTGTCTGTCAGTCAAAGCGCAGTCACACAGAGGTTTAAGTGTGCCCATCTTGAAGCTGTCACTTTGCTGTCTCAAGTCTCTCCCCAGGACCCTTGATCTCCCACCCTTCAGATATGAAGTATGAAAATGTGTGCCCCTTCATGTCTGCTGCCTATATATAGTCGTAGACGATTCACTTGGCAGAAGCCGTGTTATTTTTCCTGCCGAATGTAACGGGCACCATGAGAGTCGAGTGTCGTGTCATGCAGAGGGGCTGATTTTGGCAGATGGCACCATTGAAAGATTGCATGAATCTATGGCTTATTATAAGACCCCAGAACACTGTCATGCCTCATAGAAAAGCAAAACAGTCGAGTTGTTCCTGGCTCTGACTTTGGTCTGTTCAGGTTTTAGTCGCTTTGTACATAGTTTAGAGAAGAAAAAGGATCCAATTAAAGCCATTAAGAATAATTAACGCTTTTCATCACTTTAATTGACAGGTTTTGTAGATATAGCAAGTCCAAACATCCAGATGAGAAGAGGCTGCCCTTTGGCAACGGCCACTGTGAGTATATATATATATATATATATACATATATATATATACACCTCAATAATTCTTCAGTCTTGCAAGTATTCAGGTTCTTTCCAAGTGTTTAATACCCATTCCTTACAAATAGTACAAATCAAAACAGAGTTTTGCTCTAGTATTTATTTTTAAATGTCAGACAGCCCACAAGAAGCCAGTAACGGTGGAGGTTTTTATAATATCCCTTTTTGCTCCCGAGTTACAGCAAGCCAATTGTCCGTATGCTGCCATTTTTCACACTGGCAGAGGTATTAGGAAGGAAATTTAATGGAGGCCCACACAATTTCTCTTAGATTAACCTGCATGAGGTGCCCTGTAGGACTATAGCTTAGCTAACTGATTAGGTCATCCATAATAGACCTATCCATCTTCAAACCCAGCAAATTGCATTTCTTGACATCCTTAGCTTCTTATCGTTAAGATTCAAATCAACAACCTCTGCGATGGAATATGGTATTTTTTTTCCACTGAATCTCCCAAGCACAGCAAATGCTGCTCATAAGCATCAGTATTTTTACAGGGCAAGATGTTTGTTTTTTTTGCAAGATAGCACTGTATTGATAGTCCTCACACATTCTAATTAGAGTTTTTTCTAACTTACCAACCCAAAATGTTAGGCTTCTGCAATTAAATCAATAAACATATGAACACATTTCAAATGTTATAGAGAATTTCTTAAAGTCCCCATGAAATCAGAATTGACATTAATTATTTTTCATTGCAGTGTTTTTATAATAATATTATACTAAATATGAGAAATAAATAAAGATGTATTAAAATTCATGGTCACTTTAAATGTCTTATGAAAACATATTTTTCCGATGATTTAATCTGCCATTTCCAGAGCTGTCCCTCACATGAGATTGCAGCAATTAGCATCCAACAATCTAATCAATTTCTGACAAATCAGAAGTCAGAGATCAGAAAGAGCTTTACGCCAAGTATGTTTACACACACAAGGAATTCGTCTTTGCGACAGGAGCTTGCAGGGCAGAAGAAAGTACAGACATAGTGCAGACATACATGATAGTGATAGTCCATAATACATAGGAATTACACAGTAGAGATGAAAATAACACTAATATAAGAAAAAATCTGAAAAATTAAATAATGCAATAAAATATAGAAGTAGAAATATAGAGGAAAAAGCATATATAATTGCTTTAATGAATGTACAAATCAAATCCCGCCGCTACATTTTCTAATTCAAGAGGCAGTAATACTCAAATATGTCACAATACAGATGAAAAGTTTTCATTTCATGTTGATTTTAAGGTGCGTTTACAATTTAGCATTGTTCTGTGAAATTTTGAAAAAAAGCAAAATCCAGTCATTTTCCTGGGAATTGGCACAAATTTCGCCTGATGGACATCCGGTGGCAAAGACATTTCCTTATGCACATTTCGCATTGGGTTCAAATTTGGTGAACTCCGACACAGATTCACTGCTGTGTGGGCAGAGATTCATAACTTAACAACCAAGCAAAACTGAAGATCCAAAATGGATGAGGTGCTCATGCCATGGTGTTTTTTTGTTTTTTTTACTCACTGTAGTTCAATATTATAAAATGGTACATAAAAAATAAACTTCGAAAAGCAGTTATTCAGGATTGGTTCATTCATTGGGTTGGGTTGGCGAACGAACGTCATTATCATTGGTATTTTGTCACATTCAGTTCTGCTTTCTTTTACCTGTGAATTTTGCTGAGCAGCAGTAAAATGTGAAAGCACGTTTAAGCGTGCTGACTGTTCTTTTGGTTTTATGACCTTTCAGCTTTTAAGGAAATTTTTAATCTCCCATTACATTGACAGAATGCTCAACATTCAGAACAATGAATTCTGATTGGTCTCCTTTTCTGAATCTATTCACATACCAAACTCTGATTGATTGGTTGTTTCTTTCTTGCACCTATTCAAGCGTGAAAGAGTCGGGTTCCAGAAATAAAAATGCCTTTCATATTCTCCATAGGGAAGTTGATTTTTAATGATAAACTTCATTTTTAATGATAACCTAATGATAAACCTACTGTGAGCAGAAAGGTTGTTAATCGATACACTTTTAATGAAGCCATCAGTTTGCATTTATCAATTGTAGTTTTTCACCAGGGATTCCACTGTTAAACACATCACCCATGATGCTATAAAAATCCACCAATCAGAGAGTTACAGTGTGTGCAAATTGCACCAAATTAGCCTTGAGCTCCGCCCACTCCCATGAAGCACCACAAATGACATAATCAAGTCGGTTTCCCCATACCCTCAAAACACTTACATACTTGAGTATATATATGCATGTTTTGCAATAAACCCACAAAATTCCCTCATGCCTCATAAGCACTGGTGTTTCCTTCAATCTAGTTTATTTTGTTTGATTTTCAGTGCGACTGCCTGGCATCAAGACCTACGTGGACCCGCACACTTACGAAGACCCGAGTCAAGCCGTGCACGAATTCGCCAAGGAACTCGAAGCATCCTGTATCGCCATCGACAAAGTGGTTGGGGCAGGTATGCGGCATCATCCTCACTCTCTGGTGCAATGAAACAAAGCTACCTGCCCGGGACCAAAATACACTTGTAACAAACATGGCAGGTGGTGTAAATGAGAATCATTTAGCACCGCAGCTGGAGGTGTGTGGCTTTGAGATGGGGAAAGGGTCCCTCCCAGTGCTCATCCTCACTGCCTCAATGCCTTTAATAGACTGCCTGCTGCCGGAGCAGAGGAGCATGGGTAAGCAGAGCACACCTCCGGCTGGGATATTATATTTCACCCCCCACAGCTCTCTCTCTCTCCCCGCATCCCTGATGTCTTAAACAGCCAAGCACATATCAAGATAATGCCTTGTGATTCATGGCTCTGTAGAAAATGCGGCAAATAAAGGAACTGTTCACTCTTGATTTACCACCGTAAAGTCGGCAAACAAACATCAGGGCTCACGCACTGCAAATAAGCACATTCCCTGCTTCGGATGTCGCTTCTTTTGTAAATCTGCATTTTACGGCTTTCTTACACTTTGGCAAGCGATGCAAAATTGCAAAAGGGGGGTTGTTTTTTATATAGCTTGGAAAATGATCTATTAGCGTGGGTTCGGTAGACCTTCATTTGTCTGCATAGCTTATCAGAGCGATCACTGCTGAGGATTAGGCCAGGTTGATATTTAAGATGGTCAACATCATCTGAACGCTGGCCAAGTCCAGCATGGCGGCTGTTTAGACAGCTTGCAATTATTCCGGCTAACTTTTTCCAGACAGCAAGCCTGGATTTCTCCCATCTCTCTAAACTTGCATGGGAAATAAAGTAATTGCACGTTGAATTACGCAAACAGGACACGGCCCTGGCTTGGATGTCTGGGTGGTGACATCATATTTACCCAAATGTCCATCCAAGTCTCTGTCAGCATCGTCTATAGTGGAGATCTGATCTCCTGCTGAGCTGTTTGAAGTGTGCTCTTACACCTGAGTGCATGCCCTAGAAATCAGTTTAAGGCTGGGATCCATTCACCATGATGCTGCGATTCACCTTTCATTAAGCTCCGCCTTGAAATGTTACTGACCCGTCCTACCGGTCCATTTTTTTTTTTACCATTTAATCTGACACGCTGATGCTCTTTTCTAATGTACACTAATGTTCAAATGTTTCTGGTTAATAAGATTTTGTAATGTTTTTTTTAAAAAATGTCTCTCGTGCTCGCCAATCATTATGATCAAAAAACATAATTTATAAAAAAGCATATACTGTATTATGGTAATATTAAATAGCTAATTTGAATATATTTTAAAATGCAATTTATTCCTGTGTTGCAAAGCTGAATTTTCAGCATCATTACTCCAGTCTACAGTGTCACATGATCCTTCAGAAATCATACTAATTTGCTGATTTGCTGCTCAAGAAACATTTCTTAATATTATCAATGTTGAAAATAGTTGTTGACTAATCTTTTTTTTTTCTTTAGAATTATTTGTTCAATAGAAAGTTTTATTTAAATGTAGACCTGTTAACATTATAATGTCTTTACTGTATTTTTTTTTTGTTGATCAATTTAATGCATATTTGGTAAACAAAATGATTAATTTCTAAAAAAAAAAAAAATCGTACTCATTCCAAATACTTGAAAGGCAGGTCCAAAATTAATTATCCAAAATACAGTAAAATGTTGTTGCTAGGTAGCTTAAAATACAGTAACAAAAAGGTACCCAGAGCACATTTTACCAAAAATATTCACAGAAATCTCCAATTCATTCCTATTGGACACTTTAACCAATTTTCTCACAGACGATTATGTTATGTTTCTTAGACAGAAAAAGCTAGATGTAATTCTTAAATCTGACAACTCCAGTGAGGAGAGGTAATTAACATGGATGCAGTTTCATTAAAACAGAAATCAGTGCTTCTCATGTTAGCCTTCACGTTCTCTAAAATAACCGTCTCTCATCAGGGGAGTTTGGAGAGGTGTGCAGTGGCCGATTGAAGCTGCCGTCTAAGAAGGAGATATGTGTGGCCATCAAGACACTCAAAGCCGGATACACAGAGAAGCAAAGGCGGGACTTCCTCAGTGAAGCGAGCATCATGGGACAGTTCGACCACCCCAACATCATCAGGTTGGAGGGTGTGGTCACACGCAGTAAGTTACACACCTGTACTTCTGATACCGTTTTATTATCCCACGTTAAAAGGAGAAAGATGAATGATTTGGATTTTTTGGCGCATCTGTATGAAAGCATACAATGAGTCGAGTCTTTTCAGAAGATTCATTTATCATGTTTAGATTTGTTAGTTCAGAGCTCGTCCTTTTGGGAATATCTCATATGAAACATTAGCTGTTTCCAGTTATGGAATATTAGCGGATGTCATGAAGTTGGCAAATCTTCTACACAGAAAGCTACCGTTTTATTGACCTCTTTCTTGTAACGTTGGGCCAATATCCAGCACAAGAGACAATTCACATAGGGCTGTAAATCACGTATGCTTGTAAAGCTCCCTAGATCAGTCTCTATTATGTAGCATGATCAAAGCGAAATTCTTTAATCCATTCCACAATCCTCTTCAAGGGCTCCGTGGGGCGTTTTTTTCATAAATAAAATAGGCAAAAATAGAAAAAAAATGTCACACTTTACCTTATCTGACTAGTATTAAGGCTCTGGTATATTTCATTTTGCACATTTTGTTCCGTTTCATGCACAGCCTTGAAAGTACAGTACACTCCATTGATGATAAGCACAGATGGATGTGTTCAGAGTATGCGCATTACCAAGTGGACCCAATGTATTTGATATTTGAATGTTCAACCGCTTGCACATGCGCACAAAAATCTGGCTTTTGAAGATTTTTGAGTGCATGTTCAAGCGATTGAAAAGCCAAATATAAAATATGCTCAAATGCATTTTGAAATCCATACAATACTGGCCAACAGTTTGGAATAATTATGATTTATTTATTTATTTATTTTTTAAAAGTGGAATATTATTACAATTTAAAAGGATTGCTTTCATTTTACAATGTAATTTATTAATTTATGCTCAATATTGATAAATAAATGCAGCCTTGTTGAGTGTAGGAGACTGTTTTAAAAACATTAAAACATCTTAATTATTCCAAACTTTTGACCGGTAGTGTATTGTTCAAAAGCTATGTTGAGGTAAATGAAACAATAACTCAGCATATTATTATTCAAAAAATAACTTTACATATTTAAATATAAAAAATTAAAACTATTACATTAGTATTACGTAGATAAAATAGCCACACAAAAACATAACAATTAAAAAAAAAATAGCCACAGTATCCCAAATTGAAAAAATATATATATAATAATATCAAAATGTGCAGTAAATAAATTGTTGATATTTTTGCAGATTGGGATAGTGTGCAGGCTTTTCCTTTATCAATATAAAGATTTAAAATTTAAAAAAAGAAAGAAAGAAAGTTTTATTTAGTCTTTTTACTTAAATTTTGTGATTCGTTGAGGCTTTAATAAATCTTCACATTTTTACTCAGTAGTGAAAAACATTGTGTTGCTGGCCAAGTTTTGCTTAATTCTGCTTTAAGTAGAATTCGGAAAGGAATGTAACAGTTTTCTTTCATGTCCATAATTCCTCATAAAATGAGGATTATGTTGGCTGAGTAAATCTTACTGTGCTCACACTTCAGAGTTCTTGAATGTAAATAATGTGAAAACTGCATCATAAATTACTATCATTTGAGGCTGTTGCTGGGAAAGAATGACCTGTGTAGTGTGTGTGTGTGTGTGTGTGTCTTTACAGAGGTGGTGCACTTTGCGTGTGATTAAAAGTAAGTGTGGGTTGCAGAGTTTGGGCCGTGGGGCCAGGGGAGGTTGGCATGTGTCTCCTTTAGCCTCTGACGTGATGTGATTTATTAACTCTGCCCTGTTAATTCTTAATAATCCAGAGACTTTCACACCCCATTTAACCTGCTGCTTTTGGCCCTGTGTTAGGCAAAATATTTGTGGAGCGGCGATTGCTGCTTCACAGAGACGAAGGGGCCGGGATACTGATTGCAAGCAGGATTTCAGGATCAAAAGTTTAGAGGAGAGATGTGTGGTTTAAGGAGGAGGGATTTTTTGCTATCAGAAACCATAAAACAACTCAACTGAAATCTAAAGACTGGTCCATTACAGTTTGGGTAATGATTTAACTGTGCGGAGTAAAACATTGTAGGTACTCAACTACAAAATAAATAAATAAATAAAATAAAAAATCTGCATTTTTGGCTTGCTTCCCAGTAAAAATATTTAGGAATCATTAAAGTGCCCCTATTATGGGTTATGAAAGGTTCACATTTTGGTTTTGGGAGTCCCCAACAACAGGTTGACATGCATGCAAGGTCAAAAAACACTTTCATTGTCTTATAATATGCATTTATTTTTACCTTATATGCTCAACGACTCCCAAACGATTCGCTCAACGATTCATTTTTCCAAACTCCTCCTTTGCGTCACGCTAATCTGTGGTGATTGGTCCGATTGGATCTTGCCTGTAATGCCTGATAAAGCAGCGTTTGTGAGCGCAGTGATGCTTTGTGTACAGTTACCAGGGAAACCGCTATTTTTACCGCTCCAAAGGCACCTAGTGGCAAAGAATGAATTTTCGTTCAGACCAACACGAAAAGACCAACAAGTGGGCGGGCAACATGCTAATGTTTCATGTTGACGTCAAGATGAAACGGCTTGGGATTCGTTTTAAAAACGACTCGTTTCAATGATTCAGAGTCGACTCTTTCTTTAAGAGACAATATCTTTATACACGGTGCACTTTCAGATTTAATATTTAACATTATTTTATGCAGTTTTGCTTCCCAAGTAAATTAATATCCTTTTAAGATGCAAATACTGATCAAAAAATATTTTTTGCAGTGTTAATAAAAACTGCTTGCTGTGAGCAAGACTGTTGTTACAGCATATTCATAAGTTGTGCAGTGTTGCTCTTCTCCACTTATTTTAATTGCACACGTTTCATAAACCTCATTCATCACAGTGCTCTGCTGTCAGCTCTTGGGATGCTGGGAGGAAAGAAATACTAAATTATGACTACTGAACATACATATCGTGACAACACGGACTGGTCATCAGGCTATTATTGATATAAAGTCATTTTACGTGCAGGTTTTGAAATAAGGCACATAAAAAGTGCAGATGATAAAACCGGTGATTTACGAGCGGCAGGACAGAGAAAATAAAGCTGTCAGACAGTGACAGTTGACCTTATGGTCCGTCCAAGTTCAGGCCGAGACTCTTTTCATCCTGCAGGAAACTCTCATTTAGGTGAAGTCACAGTGTCATGGTTATGATTTCTGAGCCGCTGTGTCAGAGGTGTCATGTGAAGAGCTGCACCTCTGCTCTTGTTATGGGCTTCAGATAATGTCTGTGATGTGTTGAAAACCCATCAACCTGATCTCTTCACCCTCTCAAACTCTATAAAAAAAAAAAAAAATTTAAATCAGCTGCTTAACCCAGAGCCTTTTATAACCCCCACACTATGAGAGTGAATCTCACCAAACCTGTCAGGAACTCAGATCACATTTCAGCCCAGAAACAAATTGTGTTTTCAATTATATTCTGCTTGAAATAATGACGCCTCATGACATTTTCAAGGCAATTAAGCATATTTCCTTTCTTTTCTTTCTTTTTTTAAAATTCTCATTATCAATACTGATTCTCGTTCAATTTGCATTCCTGTAATAAAAAAAAAAGACTGTGATACACTATATGTTTTATTAATCAGCACAAATTAAAGGCAGCACATCAAATATTACCAACCACATTAAGCAAATTAAGAAAGTTGATTTCTGATCATTTGTTAAACCAATTGGCTACATTAATGTCACATTTGGTAGTGAAATAATAAAAGAATATACACATAAAAGATATTAAAGTGCCTTTATCAGTTGACACATTTAACCTGTATTCAAGTAATTTAAACAATATGTCATTATTTTATCATTATTGTATTTATTTATCAATATTGTTATAGTATTATTATTTGACATTCCAAAAGTTGGGGTTATATATATATATATATATTATAATAATATATATGCAATATATAATATACAGGATATAATTATTTATTATATTATAGACACACACATTATTTATTTATTCAGCAAAATGGTCATGAATCGATCAAATAGGGACAGTTTTAAGTCAAGTCAAGTTTATTTGTACAGTGCTTTTCACTATACAAATCATTGCAAAACAACTTTACATCAAATTAATTTTCTAAAATATTTATTATTTTTGGTAGCTTATCAGTGGTGACTGTCAGGTTAATGTACATATGGCAGAAATGTAGAGAAAAATCAATTAAAGACGTAATCAAACAGATGATGAACACTATTAACAGCAATTATTATATGATGCAATCAAACGTATAGCAAAACCAGTTTTAGACATTTATAATACATTTATAATGTTTAAAAAAAGATTTCTATTTAAAATAAACGTTTCTGAAGGACGCTGTGACACTGAAGAATCAGAATAAAATACATTGTAAAATATAATAAAATAGTAGTTATTTTAAATTGTCATAATATTTCACAATATCTTACTGTATATTTATTAAATATAATGTCTTTCAAAAACATAAAAAAACCTTTCTGACCCCAGACTTTTAAACATGCTTAATTACCATGAAAATAATTCAAAAACTGTTCTTGACAGGTTTCATGACCCGTTCACTCATAAAACTCTTCTTGACGGATTCAGCGTCGTCATTGAAATAACTTTGGAAGTCGTCATGCTGAGCATATATATCTAAACTCATGGGTCAAAATTATCCTTGCCTTTGAATGTATTATATTTTTCTCTTGAAATGTCTGTCTTTGAAGATGTTTTCTTTTGTCCAACATAAGCTCATTAGTTTGCAAATTGGGTAATTCAACCTTCCAGCAGAAATGACACCACTGCAGCAAAGCACAGCTCAGTTTTGGCACATCTTTTCTGGATTAGACTGAGACACGTCTGAATTTTCTCTCTCCTCAGGTAAACCTGTGATGATAGTGACCGAGTACATGGAGAACGGCTCTTTGGACGGCTTCCTGCGAGTGAGTGTGACACACTGAGCGCATTTAATGAGACTCCATTATGTATGATCAGAGGAAAAGCACAGAGAGCTCATCTTAAAATCATTAAGAAACCCATCTGCGTCTTAGCTTCTCCTGCTTCCTCTCACAGTACCTGCTTATCACAGCATGCCTGACATTCTCCCAAGCTCTCCGAACATTTCATTCTCATTTATACAAATAGACACAAATTGCTCTCCGCTGACTCACCTATTTCTCTCTTTGCCGTGGAGAGATTAGATTTTTTTAACAGTGCCTTTGTGCTCACAACGTCGCCCAAATTCATCCCATTCATATTCGTAGCCGAGGCCTCTTTAAATAGACACCGACACTACCTGTGTTTCAAACACTTTGTAGTGTCAGGATTTCACTTGAGCTTATATCCACAATGGCCTCATTTTCTCACGCAGAACAGACCAGGCTTGTCTTCAGAAGAGAGAGCCGATTTGCTTGCACTCAGACCCAAAACGGCACTGGGGAGACTGGCGCGCCGCCTGCCAGCCCGGCCGTGCCAGTTAAACAGACTGGGCATGCTCTGTCCTTCAGATGACTTCCTCTTTGCCCGTCGCTCGCACTGCGAAAACAAACAAGCAAACAACAGGCTGTGGGACGGCCCATCTGAAGAGTGCTTATAAATGCGCTAATGAGCTCATTAAATGGGTCAGCTTAACCTTTGGCTGCAGCCGTCCTGCCTTGGCTCTAATACACCTGACATATGAATTTATCAGCCTTGTGTCATTTTTCAACAGTTTACCACCAGCAGCGCTTGCCAGACAATCTGCTGTTTGGAGAACAAAATGAACCCGCCAGACTTTGATGCATTGGATGGACCTCGCACTCGTAAAAATATCAGAAAATTTGGAGCAAATATTCATTTTTGTTCAGTAGTGAATTTATTGTGAGGCTGCACTGCACAAAGGGGTCCAATGTAGAGTTTCTAAATGTCCAGTGAATTAGATTTGGGCAGTACGGTGAATGATAAATATGCAGTGATTGTAGTGTGCGACATTTGGGTTATGGGAGAAAAAAAATCACACTTATTTTCTCAATTGAGTAATTCATTTCTAGCCAGAATGTGCAAACCTTTTAAGACACAATGACAGTAAGCTCTGGCCTGATATAGAAGCCACAAGTTGATGTGTTTTCAAAAAATAATAATAATAACAATTTTGAATAGTGGAGAACCACATTACCCATAATCCTGAAGAAAGATCCACCAATCAGAGAAGGCTGCATTTATTTGATCAATAATACAGTATAAACAGTATAATTGTGAAATATTATTAAAATAACTGTTTTCTATTTTAGTATATTTTAAAATGTAATTTATACCTGCGAAGGAAAGCTGAATTTTCAGCATCATACCCAATCACATGTCCAACATGACCTTCAGAAAATCATTTTATATGCTGAGGTGGCTGCGCCATGAAACTTTTATTTTTATCAGTATTGAAAACAGCTGTGCTGCTTAAAATTGTTGTGGAATCTGTGATATTGTTTCAGGATTCTTTAGTGAATAGAAAGTTCAAAAGAACAACATTTATTTGAAATAGAAATCCTTTGTAACATTTTAAGGTCATTTACTGTCATTTTTGATCAATTTAATGCGTCCTTGCAGAATAAAATATTAATTTCCTACAAAAATTATATTGACCCAAAGTTTTGATTGTTAGTGTATATATAATAATATTTTGTAATAAACTTTAAATACATATTACATTTAAAAGTCTTATTATTGATAATAATTTAAGTGCATATCTTTTCCTGATTTTCAAATACTTTTATGTCCATTCAAAGTTTGTATTGTTGTCAGAAAAACAAACAAAATCCAGAATCAAGGCCAACGAAAAAGTGGACACTAACGGCTCTATTGAAATGAGTATGCAAAGGCAGATGATTAAAACAACCTGAGCAAACCGGGAGTGAGCAGGACCTGCACGTGTGTCTGCACAGGATCCCACTCCCAGAAACCAGAGAAAAGTTACAGTGTTCTGCAGCAATTTCCTGCGCACTGCAGCCTGGCCTGCACTCTGTCAAAGAGATCTGTCATCCTCCCTCCAACGCGTTTCCTCGCCACTGCTCATGTCACTATTATTAGCAAGCCTTTGAACCTCTCTGAGCTCCTTTCTCTTCCAGGTGGTCCAGGGTTTATTTTCATCCAAACTTAGTTTGTATGCAGTGCATAAACACTCACATAGAAAGAAAGTGAAAATAGGGTGGACAGAGACACGGAATGAGAGGGAGACTCGCATTGGACAACTAGAGGAACAGTTCAAACAATAATAACGATTTTGACATTGTTTTCATGTCATGTCGTTCCAGACCTGTTTGATATTCTTTGTTCCGTGGAACACAAAAGCAGACCGTTTTGGAGGATGCACTGATGTTTTTCTATGCAATCGGATTGAATGGGAATTGGAGCTGTCAAGTTCAGAAAAAACAAGTATCATGAAAGTTGTTCGTATGACCCATGCTGTATATTTTAAGTCTTTTGAGATAATGAGATAGCTTTGTGTGAGAAATAGACTGAACTAAAACATCTTTGACATCTGCCCTAGCTTTTTCGTGGTGAGTTTGTGAAAGTTTGTGAGAGAAGTGAATTTGTGAATAAATCATTCAGACCAGATTTCTGAAACTGGATCAAATGATTCATTAAAGCCAAGCAAGATAAAATAACGAAAGAAAGAAAGAAAGAAAGAAAGAAAGAAAGTCTTTATCCACAAATTTGATATTTATTCTTCTCTCAGTTAGTAACAATTTACATTTTCTGATCTATCTATGTTTCTCATCTATAGTTATCATATGACTTCAGAAGATTTGAAATATAATGCATGAGTCCTACAGACTACGTTCATAATATTTTATAGTGCTTTAACATCTTTTTTAAAAACTTGAAAGTCCCAGTTTGCATCAGAGTTATTAACTTTAACTAAAACCAGACAACCAGCCAACAAACAAATATTACTTGAAACAAAATTTAACTGATATAATCTAAAACCATTACATTTATTTAAAATTAAAATTAAAAGTAATTTCACTACCAGTCCAAAGTTTTTGAACAGTAAGATTTTTTATGTTTTTTTTTTAAAGAAGTCTCTTATGCTCACCAAGTCTGTATTTATTTGATCCAAAGTACAGCAAAGAGTATTATTTTTTTTATATTTGTAGTATTTAAAATAACTGTTTTCTATTGAATATATTTCCAAATATTGTTTAATACTTTTTATATATTATTATTATTATATTATTATTATTAGTATTATGATTATTTAATTATTGTTTTGAAACAGAGATATGTTTTAAGGTTTCTTTGATGAATAGAAAGTTTAGAAAAACAGCATTTATCTGAAATATAAATAATTTGTAACATTACAAATATCTGTACTGTTGCTTTGGATCAATTCAATGCATTCTTGCTGAATAAAATTATTAATTCTATAATTATTTCCTAAATTATATAATATATATAGAGATCTATAATTTATATTCCAAAAAAATGTAAATTATACTGACTCTAAGCTTTTGAATGGTTTAGTGTATAATGTTACAAAAGCTTTTTTTATTTCACATAAATGCTGATCTTCAGATCCTTCTATTCATCAAAGAATCCTGAAAAAAAAAAATACTCAACGGTTTTAAATATTGATAATAATAATAACAACTGTTCTTGAACAGCAAATCAGCATATTAGAATGATTTCTGGAGGATCACGTGACACTGAAGACTGGAGTAATGATGCTGAAAATTCAGCTTTGATCACAGAAAATAAATTACATTTTAAAATATATTAAAATATAAATGTTCTTTAGAATTGTAAAATTTCACAATATTACTGCTTTTGCTGTATTTTGGATCCAATAAATGCAGGCTTGATGAGCAGATGAGAATTCTTTGAAAAAAAAAAAACACACACATAAAAAATGTTACTTTTCAAAAACTTTTGACTGGTAGTGTATTTCAGATAGCTTAGGCAGAATTTCTCATTTCCGTGTTTAAGTGCTAAAATAACTAATAATAAAACTTAATAAAAACTCATATAGCCAAGTTTTAAAATAAATGAATGAATAAATTAATGAAACTACTAAATATTTTATTAAATTGCAAAAATCAAATCATCAAAACATTCACAAAATCAAAATATTGTCAAATATTAATTCAAAATATTAACAAAAATTATAATAGTAAATCAGTGAAACAAATAAAAACACTGTTTTGCATTTATTTTAACTGCTTGGAAAAGAGTAACCAGCACATTCCTCAAAATTTCATCGATTATGTTTTACGAAAGAAATAGAGACAAACCAATTTGCAGCTACTATGCACGAAGATGAGTAAAAGCATTTTTGAGAGAACTATTGCTTTAAGACTGCAGTTTGCCTGTCTTTGGTATAGAAAGCCATTTCTCCAGAGCTCCCTGACAAATCAATGCTATCTCACTCATCCGGCCAGTCTCTCCCTCTCCTACTGAAGCGCTTCCTCCCCTGGTGTTTATCATCTCCAAGTCCTGAGCAAATCATTCTTCGTATAAAAGGCCTATTCACACGCACCAGTGTAAACACCGCAAGCCTGCCAGTGGGCTTCCGTTCAGATATGCAGGCGGCGATGTGTTCTTGTGTACGTCCTATTTATATTCTTCAACAAGTTGCTGCACACCGTGGTTTGAACCAGAAAAAAACAGTCAAATGCTCCTATGTATTAAGTCAAAGATCTGCTGCTCTCAGCAAAGCCATTTCATGAGTGGTTTTGAGTTAGCTCATGACAGATGACTTTGGAAATATCAGGCAGTGTTTTGAGATATGAGTCACCAATGTTCCATTGTGTTTTATAACCCGTTGCATGACTTATGTTTATACTTATGTAGATATAAAACAGCGTATTTGACTTTTCCCTTCTTCCCGTCTCTGTCAGAAACACGACGCCCAGTTCACAGTGATTCAGCTGGTGGGCATGCTACGTGGCATCGCATCTGGTATGAAGTATCTGTCGGATATGGGTTACGTGCACAGAGATTTGGCCGCTCGGAACATCCTGGTCAACAGCAACCTGGTGTGTAAAGTGTCAGACTTCGGCTTGTCCAGAGTGCTGGAGGACGACCCGGAAGCCGCCTACACCACGAGAGTAAGTCAACACCAACACGAGCATCTGAGACTGGCGAAGTCCATGCTGACATTGTCATACAGCACAGAGTTAAATGGGCTTAATTAGGATTAGGAATTTGAAAGAAAATGCTATAAAAATGAATTTTACATAATAATAACAATTATTATGCCTCGTATAAAAACATAAATGATTTGTATACTACTCACGTATTTTAATCAGCTCAGAAGTCAAATTAAATTGCAAGAACAACTATTACCCACTGACATAAAATGGATTAATATGCTTTATCTGATGTCATATACCATAATACTTAAACTTGACATTTTTTCTAAGCTTAAATATGTTTCAGTTGCCTTCTCAACTATTTCAAATGATATGTCTATTGAATTTATTTGTCTACTGAAGCTGATTTGAGAGGATAGAAGGATGTATACATGTACACTGCCATGCAAAACATTGGTAACTGTATTTTTTTACAGTAAGGACAGTAATATTGTGAAATATTATTACAATTAAAATAACTTTTTTCTGTTTGAACATAAGTAATTCATTTTAATTTAGAATTGATAATAATTATATATTGATATAATTAATATAATATATTAATAATTAAAACTCTATTAATATATTTTATATACTGTATTTTTAATTTATAAGTTTTGAAAAAAAGTGTGCTTAATTTTGGACGCCCTTATTTGCATGTCTTTACTACTATTAATTACTTTATTTCATTTATTTTTGTATTATTTATATATATAATATATTGATATATATATATATATATATATATATATAGCATATATAATTTTATATGTTCTTTATTTTATTTTTTTGCATAAGTGAATAGTAGTTAAAGACTCCTAATATAAAGTGGGACCATATTTTTTCAGGATTATTTGATGAAAGAAAGAACAGCATTTATTTTAGGCATAAATCTTTTGTAACATTTTTAAGTGTCTCTTAAAAAAAATTTACTGACCACAAATGTTTGAACAGTGATAGATAGATAGATAGATAGATATATAGATAGATAGATAGATAGATAGATAGATAGATAGATAGATAGATAGATAGATAGATAGATATTTTCTGTGTTCACATAGCAAACACAATTGCTTCACAAGGTTTAGATTTGTGGAATGAGTAACTGTCTTCACTTAGAACATGTTTTAGTGCTTTATTAGCAAGCCTCAAACCGAAGGTTTTCTCTCAGCCATGATTAGACCCAGACGCAATCTTTGCTGATTATGTGGAATGATGTGAAACATGGTAAAATGTGTTAAACGGGGTTGAAAGGACTAGACTCTTTTAGCAGCTGAAAACATCAGAAATGACACAATAGGGACAGGCTATGTGAATGACCAGCTTCCTAATTCTGCAGAAACCTACAGAGCAAATTCCATATGGGCCATATGACTGACAAGTTCATTGTCTCCTCTCAGCCAGCATGTCTGATCTTCATTCCCTGGAATTAATAACCATATTCATCACTCTCATTCTTAAGAGCAACATCCATTATCAGATGAGATAACTAATGCATAAATACACTTAGAGTTGGGCATAAATCCACTGCATGTGAGGCTTTAAGAGATATTGCTGCTTAAATTACCAATACAAGTGTCACCTAACATAAGTGTTACAATGATATATGGCATATGCTGGGGAGGGGAGGTCCAACATGTTATTAGTTAGATAAACCTAAATTTGTTGGGTTTCACTCGTGTCTGACAGCCAACGTAAATGTATATTTTTACCATTACCTCCCACCGCATCATTGTACACCTACGAGAACCTCGAATCCACAAGAATGCTGGCAACTTTTGCCTTCCCTTTCTATTAAACCCAAAGGATACATTGTGTCACATTTTACATTCATTAGCAGTGATCTTGCAGGGACTGTTTGTACGCGCTCAATGGGGAGGCCTGCACACAAGTGGGTTTATTTTTAAAGGCCTTGTGTTTGGAGAATGTGGGGTAGGAATTGTGTGACTTGGCCAGGTTGCTGGTTGGCTTTGGCTCTACCCTGTTCTCTCTCAGTCTACCTCCTTCATGAAGGTTGAGTGTAGAGTTACCCCGGCAGCCGAGCTGGGTAAATACAACGCTGATCCTCAGAGAGAGAGAGAGGACCTAAGTATATGAAACAAGCCCAGCCAGCTTTCAGAGATGAGGACAGGATCGATGAAGGTGGTGGCGTACCACAAACCAAGAGTAAAGATAGAATAGGTGGAGGAACCGGACCACTTGTAGAAAAAATTAATTAAAAATATGTGGTTTTAGGAAGTCCTGCCTTTTAGTTAAAAGAGCCAAAAGACTCTTTCAGTTGTTTTTTTGTGCCTTTGAGGGATAGTTCAACCAAACATTTAAACTCTGTCACCTGTTACTTGCCTGCATGTTGTACCATGTGGTTTAATTAAACCTGAGAAATGTCTGTCCCTCCATTGAAAGTTTATGTAACCAGAACTTTGAAGCTTCAAAAAGTTTGTAAAGACTTCATGAAAGTAATCTATATGAATCAAGTGGTTTAATCCATGTCTTCTGAAGTGATATATCACTTTATATGATGAACTCATTTAATTTAGGTGCTTAATATTCACATATAAACACTGATTAATGCACATACATACTCTCCAAAAGGGGGGTTATGTAGTGTAGGGTTATTACATAGAAGAACCATTTTTGATTCCCCCAAAGACTTAAGACTTTCTTAAAGGAACCTCTTTTTTTGTTGTTAATGTGAAGAACATTTTAAAAATCTAAAATACTTTTTTCTACTGTAAATAGACTTTTGTGGATTGGAAAGATTCTGTGGATATTAAAGGCTTTTCATTGAACCAAAGAACCTTTATTCTTATAAAGTGTAGAGTTCATCAAATATTGTAAACGGAAACTGAACCGTACTTACTTCACATGCTGTATTTTCTTTGCAGTGTGAAGACCACACTAGATTGGCAAATCAAACCATAATTTGCTCATAATGCTGTAAGAAGGGGCCCACATAGAGCTAGGGTCCCTTGCACTGGTGGTGCAGCTAAAGGTTGTGTCTAAATCACATCAACACTGGTGCTGTACAGTCATTTCCACTAACACAAACAAATCCTAATGGCAGCTCAGAGCTTGTTTCAAACTTTGAATTTCATTCATTAGGTGCACGGCCCTCTCAGAAATCCCCCCTTCACCGCTCTGACACCTTACATATGGCCTGTTTTAAACGCCAATGCATACAGATTACATGATTTGGCATGTGAACATTAGAGTACATGTTTGTTATTTAACTAATAGTAGAAATATGTGTTTGGATACTGTCACAGATGGCAAAATGTTACCTTGACAGATTTTGTGTGTTTACAGGGTGGCAAAATTCCAATCCGATGGACCGCGCCAGAGGCCATCGCCTATCGCAAGTTCACCTCGGCCAGTGACGTATGGAGCTACGGGATTGTTCTATGGGAGGTCATGTCTTACGGAGAAAGACCTTATTGGGAGATGTCCAATCAGGACGTGAGTAGAGCATCTGTCAGAATAAACCAATATCTTTCCAGCCAAAATAGATCAGTGTGACATATGTTCGATTTGATTTTAAGAGTCTGTTAAAATGTGCCTTTTGTATTCCACAGAACAAATTACATCTTAAAGGGTTAGTTCAAACAAAAATGAAAATTAGCCCATAAATTACTCACCCTCAAGTCATCCTAGGTGTATATGACTTTCTTCTTTCAGACGAATCCATTAAAAATTGTCTTTGATCTTTCAAGCTGTTTCATAGCACTCAGCGGGTGTTGCATGCATCAGTCCAAAAGAAGTTAAATAAAAAGCGCCCATCCATTAAAAAAAAGTGTCTCACACGGCTCCGGGGGGGTGAACAAAGGCCTCCTGTAGCAAATCGATGCGTTTTTGTAAGAAAAATATTCATATTCAAAACGTAATAATCAATTTAATCCAGCTTGCGCTCACTGTTGTAAACGGAGGAAACCAGCTTCTTTACGGGCGGGGACTCTGAGGCAGCGCCTGGCATGCGCCGTTGAGTCTCGTGAAAACCAACGTTTGTTTGCAGGAGCAAAGGAAGCAAAGTTTCCGTATACTTAAGCAAAAATAAACAGTCTCCTCTTGGCTTATATCGAAATCTTCTGACATTCTTCTTTACAAATCCTCGTTTGTACTTCTAATTCGTGACGTTTGTTTGTTTTGATCTCTCCAATGCGTTCCGTGTTAGTCACTTCGAGCGGCGCATGCGCAAAATCCGACCCTCATATGGCATCCACCCGGACTGTTCCCCTTTAAAAAGTGAGTGGCACAGACGCAGCGTTCCATTAATTTCATTTTATAATAGAGAGGTGATTATTACTTTTTGAATATGGGTATTTTTCTTACAAAAACGCATCGATTAACTATAGGAGGCCTTTGTTCACCCCTACGGCAGCCGTCTGCTTTTTATTTAACTTCCTTTGGACTGATGCATGCAACACCCGCTGAGTGCATGAAACAGCCCCTTGGGAGTTGTGGTGAAAGATCAAAGACCAAAGTTTTTAAATAACTACGGGAATGGATTCGTCTCGGAAAGAAGAAAGTCATATATATACCACCTAGAGACTTAGGGTGAGTAATGCTATGGGCTAAGTTTTATTTGTGTGAAAATAACCATTTAACGGGGGCCATTCACAAGATTCCTGTTTTTTCCATTCTACTGCAATACTTTTCTATTGTTTTGCATGAAAATGTGCTTGAGATGTGTTTGACCATTGCACTGGTGTCTAGCATCTTTTGCAGTTTCTCACTCATTACACAGCATTCTAAAATTGCAGAATTCTAAAAACTTACAAGTTCAACTTTAAAAAAAAAGCATTTCACATTTTTCAGTTAACCATCGTTTACTACAAATAAAAAAAATAAAACAAGGTTACTATAGTTAAACCATGGTAACTACAAATTAACCATGGGTTTGTTACACTATAGTTTAACCATGGTATTTGTAGTAAAACTGTGGTTATACAAATGGTAATCAATACGCCAAAAAAAAAAAAAAAACATGGTTACTACACTTCTACTAAAATAAACCATGGTTAATTTTTATAAGTGGAGGCCATTCGCACAGAACAATTTTTTTTTTTTTTTTGCATTTAAAAATGAGAGACGCAAGTCAGTTTTCAAAGCAAAAATGCGAGACAGGGCAGTGAAATGGGGAAAAAACGGTCTCGTTTTTTAAAAGTTGTTTTCCATCTTATGATCTAAAACTTATTTTAATTTAAGCACCGTGTTTTCAGAGCACTATGTCATGTGTGAGATGCTGCATAAGTCATACATGTCCGTCTAGCACGTGTTTACACAGAAAAAAATTGGAAAAGTAGCACAGTGGAATGGAAAAACACATTCTGTGTGAATGGCCCCTAATAGTTTGGAACAACAGTGAGTGAGTAAATAGTCCTTTCTTGGCAAACAATATAATTAAATTAGCAAGATTATCCATGATCAACCAGCTACCAAGCTTGTTTTGCCTGGCTAGACTATTCATGCTGCTCTTAATTAATTAAAATGTTAGCTAGCTAAGGCTAGCTTCACAAAGACATACAATGAGCACCCAATGGCGAAAATGGGCTTTTCAGTTCACAGGCCAAGATAAACTATTATGCTATACTTATTATAGAAAGTTAAGAACAAGAGCCATGTGTGCAATTGTGGTAAATTTGTAGTGGTTTGTTATGAAATCTTGTTGTGTTGACATTGTTATTAGTTCTTTAGCGCTGACCCTGAGCAGTGCCCTCGTTGCTGCAGTTCAGTAACTTCACCCTGAGCAAATAAGGCCCTGAGAGTTTATTTGAACTGGTTTATGGCAGCGCTGATGATCGAGTGATGAAAAGCAAAAGGGAGTTACAGATCTGGAGCACTTGGCAATTGATTTTGTGTTGTTGCATGAACGGAAATGCTTTATTTTTGTTTCATCCTACTGGATGGTGACAGTTGGCATGCGTGGAAGAAATATGTCCTGAGGAGCTCAAAGGACAGGAAATTGAACAAAATAGTTCCTCATCTTTAAAGAAATAGTTCACCCAAAAATCCAAAAATGGAAATTCTGACAGAATTTACTCACCCATATGTTGCACCGAACTTTTATGTTATAATTTCTTCTGTGAAACACAAAAGGAGATGAGAAGGTGCGGTCACACTTATGGTTGTTTACCAATTTTCACAGGTGAAATCCAGTCATTTCAATAGGAATTAATGAGTGAGGGTGAAACATTTCCCAACACAGAAAAATATCCCCATTTTGCAACAGATTCATATTGAAAACTGCTTGGTTTGGAAGGGACCTCTGTGTGAGTTGTGCTTCATACATCGTTGCAATATTTGGCAATGGACAATTAAACTTTTTTGCCCGGAAAACTTTGCTAATGTGACCGCACCTTCAGCCAGAATGACAGAACTTCAGCTTAACGATATTTTCTCCTCAGGTGATAAAAGCAGTGGATGAGGGTTATCGTCTTCCCCCACCCATGGAATGCCCTGCCACGCTTTACCAGCTGATGCTAGACTGCTGGCAGAAGGATCGAAACAACCGGCCGAAATTTGAGCAGATTGTCAGCATCCTGGACAAGCTCATCCGCAACCCCAGCAGTCTCAAAATCACGGCCAGCACCGCTTCCAGGTATGTCACACAGGAGGACTGGCTCTGGACCGAGCCCTAGATGGTTGTTCTGATCCCAAATTGCCTTCTGCTGTTTCTTTTCTTCCTATCACGTTCAGATCATCTTCTCATGCTCCCTAATGAGAGGAAATGCTCTCTCTTCCTCCTGAACTCTAATTTGTATCTTCCCCTCAGGTCTAGATTAATCACACACTCCTACAGCTGGTCACATACAGTTATGACTGAGTTGTTCTTGAGGCCGTGTTATTTTCTGCAGATTATTGTTCTAGACAAAATTGGTTTATTTTTGGAGCCAGTTTGCAGAAACAGTCCTCAGTCAGACAAGCAGTGTTTGTGATAAACATTTGCTGACGTCCTGTTTCTCTAGTATACAGGATGTAGTACTAATGTTATTCAAAGTATTACACAACGTGGTCAAAAGTTAACACCCCCGTATGGGTAACGGATTTGCCAAGACCCCTTGATTCTTATGAAGTCTTACTCATGACATTCTAGATTTGTGTACGTTGTGGTAACAGTTTGGGAAAGATCCTTTTCCTGTTCCAGCATGACAGTGCTCTTGTGCAAGGTCTATTTTGAGTTGACACTTTGCGGAAAAAACATCCTGCAAATTCCTGCATAAAGTCCAGACTTGAACCGCACTGAACACCTTTGGGATGAATTGGATTGGTGACTGTGAGCCACCAGTATCACCCAGTGTCAGTTCCTGACCTCACTTTATGGACTTTTGACCATATTGTTTATTTGTATTACAAGGCTTTTATGCATCCTGATGTTTCCAGACCGCACAGTCATCTGGAAAATCTATGGTTAGATTTGCCAATCTACATTTGAGAACATTGTGTTCTTCGGGAGTATGTGGGAGTACTTCACGGTGTCTGTCAATTAATATTTAATCTCAAAATTATTTTTCTCAAAATAACTTCCTACTCTAATTTCCTCTGCTGCAATAAGGCTCAATTCACTAGAGGGTTCGTCTGTTGCGGGTTGCCCTGTGTGGACGTAAATGGTACAACCAGTAGCTCTATTATTATGAAGTATGTAACAGTGACTAATGGTTTCTTAAGAAAGTGAAAATGGGTCCCAGGGAGTTAGCATGTAATTTTCCTGATTGGCTTTTAACATGGCCGATTGGAGTCCAGCGCTGGGCCCAGGTGATTTATGGCTCTCCGGGCGAGACACACTCTGAGGTTCCGCTGCCGCCGGTCTGAAGTCACAGCTGCGTCCAAGCCCTTGCACTTCATTTATCTACATGCCCTGCATGCTAATGGGGCAGCATCCCAGCCATTAGGCCTAAAGGCCAGACCCGGAAAGAGATGGCGTGCAGATGCTCGGAAGTAAAATGTCGGCACTCTCGGGATGAGAGTATGTGCATGATCCCAGAGCCTTTTCACAGCAAGTGATGCATTCTTGTCCGTGACGAAGCTACCCAGATGTTTCTCTGTGAGGAACGTCCTCCCTCCTTTCCCATCCCTAGAGAACTTTAAAAACATGATACTAAGCAGCCTCGGTTATTTAGAGGTCACTACATCAGAGGGGAGAGAGGAAAGCAAAAGAAAAGAGAGGGAACCAGCAGAGAGGCCGAGTGTTTACCTCTCTTCTTCCTCTCCCTCCGGCCTGTTGTGCTCCTGTCGACTGACGCCTCATGTGAAGTCGCTCTCGATTACGACCGCAGCTGACGAAGGATGCAGTGTTATACACCAGCTCAGAGTTGACGTGAGCTCATGACGGTTATACGCCTGACCACTACCAATGAGAATATGTTGACTTTTTTCCAGTTGTTGCGTTCTTCTGCATAGGACGTCTATTCCTGTAGCTTTGTCTACACATAATTACAATTTAACAACAAGAGCGATTCTTCTGGACATCTCTTGGTCCTCTCTACTTTTTCTTTCCCATGTTGACCTTTATAGTTACAAATACAAATTATTGATCATATTACCATAGTAATAAGTAAGTAGCTGAGTAAGTCAGTTAACTGTAATTAATCCCCCCCCCCCGCATTTAACATGGTAATAAATGTGTCCGTTCCATTTTAATGAAAGAACACTAAATAATAGACCCACTGGTAAATATTAGGTTCTGCAGTTTGTTTGGGTGACAATTATAGCATCAATTTATACTATATAAAACTTTGAATATCATTGGAAATAAAAATATATAAACAATAATAAAACATTTTGTGGACATAATTGACTGTGATTTTTTAATTAATTAATTAATAAAAAAAAAGATAGAACCCATTTAATTAAAAGGGTTATAAAATACGTTTTATTTACTGTTTTTATGTGCCATAATTAAGTTTAGAATTTAGTTTTCTCTGACAAGTTTAATGAAATTAATTGTTTGTTTTTTTTGTTTGTTTGTTTTTTTACTGTTTATTATTAACTGTTTGTTTTGCTTTTTTGGGGGGTTATGCTTTGCTTTGTGTTTTTTGTGCTGTGTTCTGTGTTTTTTAGTGCTGTTTTCTGTTCTGTGATTTTGTTGTTTTGTTTTGCTTTACTTTGCTTTGCTTTGCTTTGTTTTGTTTTGCTTGTTTTGTTTTGTTTTGTTTTCGGTTTCATTTGGTACTTGCTGTACCTTTAAGACTAAATGTAAACTTGCTTGTGAAATTAGATACAGCAGTGCTGTGCACATAGTTACAAGCTGCAGGTTTGATGTTAAGTCAGTGATGTTAAGTCAGTTAAGTTAAGTGATGTTAATGTAATCTTCGCTGTCCTTAAATATAACAGTCTTTTAACAAAGCTGCATCACGTTTAGAAAGGTTCACGAAACAACTGGCACATAAATGTGCTGCTCCAACTGTGAAGGTAAGACTAAAACGATCAAAGACATTGTTAAAAATAAACTTCAACCACTCTCTCCTGACATTAGAAAAGGATTTCTAAAGATCCTGAGTGCATCGGTGCAGTACTTGCAGACCGCTCTATTCAATGAGCTGTGTCAGCACTTACTGATCCTGTTTGCCAAGTAACTTGGATCCATTCAGCATTCTTTTCCAGTCAACTCAGCGTACATTATTCTTTTATTTTCATCACACAGTAATGGAACACTGGGAACATGTGGATCTGAGTCCACTTCCTGCTATCTTAATTTGTTTATTTACATGAATATAAATATCAGTCCCCAAAGGAATTGTAATCTCATTTGTGTCTGTTCCCCTGGTTTCAATCAGGTGCTATTGGACCTGAATTGTGGATTTCAGATGCTGTGAAATGATCACTTGTATTTATAACATCTATATTTTATCTAGCATGTCCATACATTGGTTGTCAGAAACTGCAGAGACCTCAAATGAAGACCTCTGGATATCAGTACCTTTAAGAACTACCTAAATATCTTTCTATAATATTTAGTTCTAATTGTATATTAGTATTAGGATGATTTTAAACAGGCTATATTTTAAGAGTCACATTTAAATAGAATTTTGTATGCAAGGAATGCATTTTTTTTATTCAGTTATTTTTTAAATTAATTTTAGTTTTTGAATTGTTTTTAATTAATTTTAGATGTATCATTAAAATGTTTTGTTTGACACTTTCACAATCTGGAATTGCTTTCATAATGTTGTTTTTAGAGGGCAACTCAATGTGATTACGTTATAAAATGTCCATATTTTCCCACCCACATGAAAAAAAAATATTATAGTAATTTATAGTAAATTTTATAGTGTTTTTGAACCACACTATAGTAAAGTGTATTAGACTGTATATATTATAGTATTTACAACACTTTGTTAATGAATGCTACAGCATACTGTAGTATTAACTATAGTGAACTGATAAACTGTAATAAATACTGTAGTGTACTTTAGTTTTTACTACAGTAAACTGTAGTGTATTGTAGTATAATATACCCTAGAGTTGTAGAAAACTTAGTACAGTATTGGGTAAAGTAATTTGTTTATATCACTATAGTTGTTATATTACCACAGCACCTAGAATTAGAATTACCACAACACATTAATTCAAGTACTTTACTATAGTATGGTTCAAAAACACTATAGTTTTTACTATAAATTACTATAGTATGTTTTTAATGTGGGCATAAAAGGATTACATATAAACATTTCCATACTGTATCTGCCAGTAACATGTTAAAAGTGTGTTCATTTAATTGAGTAGCTAATTAAACTTCACTTATATATACTGTATTTTTGTGTAGGTCTATAAATGCGTTGGTTAATAAGGTAGCCTTTTACCCATGCAATAAACAATGGAAACTAGTATTGGAATGTGAACAATGGGAAGTCATCAGAAACAGAGATGTCTGTGTATTCGAATAAACATTCCTAAATGTATTGCTTTCTTCCTACGGAATGCTTGCCATAACACAGATGGAGAGAATCAGTCCCACTTCTCTGCAGGTATTTCCGTATGGAGACCTTGGATGCAAGCTTGCATATCGGGTTTGAAGGCCTTTGTGTTTAGCCTTTGCTTGCACTTTTATAAGCTTGTTTTCTCCGTAAATGACATTTGTCAAACGTGATGGGAATTGCAGACGGCCACAACTTCAGTGTCGTATTTTTTTCAGCATCAGCGAGTTGTGATCTCTTAAAAAGCTGTTGTGTATTAGTTCTACAAAAGTATTCTGCAAATGAAAGTTACTTGTGCTTCAGTTCTGTTGGGCTGCACAAACAAATACTTTAATATTCACAATTCAACTAACAGTGCATTCTCTGTTTTTCATCTCTTCTCAGACCGGTGAATCTGCTTCTGGACAGGACCAGCACTGACATCACTTCCTTTCACACAATGGGTGATTGGCTGGAGAGTGCGAGGACGTTGCCCTGTAAAGATGCATTCCGTGGGGTCAGCTACAGCTCCTGTGATACACTGGCCAAAACCTCAGCAGAGTAAGAGTATTTTACTATACAGCCTTTTTCTTTTTTTCTATTATAAAACTAAAATCTACACTACCGGTCAAAAGTTTGGAATAATAAAAATGTTTTAATGTTTTCAAAAGAAGTCTCTTACTCCCACTAATGCTGCATTTATTTGATTAATAATACAATAAAAACAGTAATATTGTTACATAAATTGTGAATCATTAGTACAATTAAAAATAACAGTTTTCTATATTAATATACTTTAAAATGTAATTTATTCCTGTAATGCAAAGCTGAATTTTCAGCATCATTACTCCAGTATTCAGTGTCACATGATCCTTGAGAAATCATTATAATATGGTGATTTGGTGCTCGGTTATTTACAAAAAAATTCAAAAGTTACATTATACATTTACATTATAAATGTCTTTACCTTTCATCAATTTAATGCATCCTTGCTGAATAAAATAATTTATTTTAAATTAATTACATTTTCAAATATATTGGAAAACAGTTATTTTAAATTGTAATAATATTCCACAATATTACCGTTTGTACTGTATTTTTTTATCAAATATATGCAGCCTTTCAACAACATTAAAAAAGTCTTAATTATTCCAAACTTTTGAATGGAAGTGTATTTTTGTGAACAATCATAAGTGCAAACATACTTTTGTTTATACTGTGCATATCATCAGTTTTGAAGGAACAGTCGAATATGCTTGTTGTTTAGACCCAAATGATATTCTTTCTTCCATGAAACAAAAAAAGGGATTTTTTTTTTATCGTCAGTTTTGATGTGTTTATTCCCTTATTTGGTCATTCTTCTATTATAATTGTCCCTGTGCTTAAGGGTTAGCATTCTGTACTTTTCAGTCCAAGGCAAAAGACAAGTGATATAATTTAAGTTTGCTGGCATAAAACAGTTTAAAACCAATGCAGAAGACGATGACAAATGTATTTACAGATCAGTTTCCAGTAAATGAAGCCCAGCGTTGGCTAATCCTTTAAAGGTGGCCATTACATTTGTTATTAATCTCCAGTGACAGTGCTTTAGTAATGTTTTCTTCTATTGTAATCCAATAAATGGAAGAAGCAGAAAAACAAAACCTCTTTTGCCAAAAATAAAAGTGCTGTCCTCCTATAATCCCCAGTCTTGGAAGCAATCTAACGGCTTGAGTTGGGCACATTCCCCTGAGTCAAACAAATTTCTAATAATATAGACCCTATTCTGCTCCAGAGTATGGGTCTGCATTTATGGGAAATGCTTTGTAGATGTTGATTAGGAACCTTGCCTTGCCTGGTTAGCATCTCCTAAAACCACTTTTCGATTCCAATGACGGGGTATTTGACAATGTAAATAATTTGACATTCATAACTTGAGAATGATCAAAGGGCCGGTCTGGGAACAGTGGCAGTGCTGTGCTGCATGTTACCCTTAGGACTAAACATCTAAACACTCAGCAGTATGTAATTAAGGCTGCTTGCGGTTATATTTTGTTCAGATGTCAGCGTAAATAATCGCATGCAAATAGCGACCCTCATCCATGACCCAGATTGGGTTATTTAACATGCAGTTCGTCTCTCAGTGTTTGGCCTTCGGTAGTGAGTGGACACCACCACTCTTTGACTGACCACAGAGATATGTTTGTGAATTTTAAGGGCAAATATGTTGATTTATATGCTTTAACTGCTGAAAATACCAAGATCACCATTATCTATATAATAATATAATTATAAGTTTTGCTGGTAACAGCATCCAGCAAAAAACGAAGCCACATCAAACCACACTAACCCAGCCAAAAGCGAAACACACCAGAATAAACCACTACTCGTGGTGGATGAAGTACCTGAAAGCCACACTTTAAGTAAAAGTACAGATATCTTACCGGAAAATTACTTTGGTAGAAGTTGAAGCCACCGTTTAGAATATTGCTTGAACAAAAGTCTTAAAGTATGTGATATTTATTGTACTTAAATACGAAAAGTATTTTTTTAATCTTAAAAGTACTTAAGTATTGAAAGTAAAAGTAAATGCAAAACGGAAAAGAAGCAAATAAATATATATATAAAATAATGTTTATACACAGCTTGAGTAGGAAAATTGTGTTCAGTTTTAACTCTTTATTCCATTTTGTATTTTTGGATAAGAATAAGAAACACTTCATCCGGTACTAGTGTCTTTCATTCCAACATAAGAAAAAGTTTCTGGAATCTGCATCTGAAATAGAAATAAGATGTATTTACACAGTTTATATATATTTCAGAGGGGACAAGGATGCATTTAAACTGCAGTTACAGACACATAGATATGCCTAATATTTAGTTTTTAACATAAAACGTTGAATACTGATATTTGATATTTAAAACATGAAAAAAATAGTCGAAATGTAAAATTAAAACCACCAGTAGGTGACAGCAAGCGACTGTTAATGAGTGAGTCATTGAGAATCAAACGAATCATTTAAACGGTTGATTCATTCAGAAACAAAGCATTTGATTGTGTTAATGTGTGAATCACTGAATCATTTATTCAACTGATTCATTCAAAAAGCTGATTCATTCAATAAGTAAACACACCGTCCATTGCTCAGACGCAAAACAGTGCTGTGATCTTTGTTTGGAAATATTTTCGTTAGCAAAATTGAGCAAAACAAGCAATATTATGTCTAAATGTAAGTCACTTATTGCTTTATTGAACTTGTATAAGATGATTATTATATGTGTTATCATCTGCAGAAAAACGGTACTCTTTGTATGATATAGAGTCAAGAAATGTTAAATTAATAATATATGTTAGCATTTTTGCAGTCTACAATTTAGAATGGCTGGAATTTTGAGTTTTAATAGATTAATAAATCAACGTGCGTGCACTATGTGTGTGATTTGGTGAGCCTACTATAGCCGATTTTTAGAAGTCTAACTTAAAAACGCCAGACCACTGATTCGTCAAACCTGCTTTCCTGCAGTCCGTGTGCTTCTGACTTCTGACTATTTTGTAGTAAATAACGAATATGCTTCGGGGAAATGTATCGGAGTAAAAGTATACATTTTAATTAGGAAATGTAGTGGAGTAAAAGTAAAAGTTGGCTGAAATATAAAAACTTAAGTAAAGTACAGATACTCCCCAAAAAATACTTAAGTACTGTAACAAAGTATTATTACTTCGTTACATTACACCACTGCCACTACTAACCAGGCTAAATCCAGCACCAAATCAGTTCTAGACAGCATATTAACCAGAATTTAACCACATAAATAAGCACCGAAGTAAAAGCACACCAACATTAAGCAATACTAACCATTGACAAGTAAACACTAACAAGCATAAAAACCAAAAAAAAAAGAAAATGACCAAAAGACCAGCATTGCACCAGCATGAGAATTTATATTGGTCTGTTCAGCAGTACTGCACCAATCTGAGGGCCTTCAATAAAGATAAAGATTGACATCTCAAAAATTGCTTCACAAAATAGTTCAAATTTAAATAAGCTATTGGTGTTTAATGGGTCTACCAGGAAGATGAAGAATCGCAAGAGATAGATCATTATTGATGATTCAGTCACTTATCACTTTACCTGGGTTGTGTTGTTGTTGGGGATATAATAAGTTTACCAGATGTTTGGCCTCTTACTGCAATTTCATGAGAAATTGTGCAGAACGTTAGGCTCTTTATTCTATCATTGAAGGTTTTTCCTTGTTTAGCACAAGTCGCATTAAAACTGTAGATAAATCTGAATTGATATAGCAGGCAGCGTGCAATAGTTATACTTTCTTGTGTCTTGTTGAGATATTTCTGGTAAAACAACACATTTTCTTTGAAAAATGGAAGTTAATAGAATTCAAATGACACTTTTTTTCATATTATATAGTAAATAAGTTATAAATTGTCACTTAAAACAAAGCTCCAGTTTTTTTTTTTCATGTGTGTTTTGTTTAGTATACTTCAGGGGGAAAAAAATGAAATTAAATAAAAAATATAAGAGTATATATTCTCAGTCTTTTATGTACTTATCAAAGAGGCCTATACTTAAGTATACTTAGTTTATACTGAGAAGTATACAGAAAAGTCCAAGTATATTTGGCCTATAATTGTGATTTATATTCACTGGGCGCTGAGATACAAAGCGATTGGCGCTACGCTAGCCACAGCGAAATTATCAAAACTTTTACCGGGAGTTCTATTTGGATGCCCCGTATCTACTGGCCGCGCGGGTAATCGTCACAGAGCCAGCTGCAAAAGTTGAACAATTTTGAACTTTGACTGCTTTCCGCGTCCTGTGTGAAAGCCGCTTAATCTCTATAATTTAGTATTCTAAGTATGCTTGGCTTGTAATTATGTTTACTCTTTTGATAGAGTGGCCTATTATTATTATTATTATTATTATTTCTACACATATTGGCTTCTTTTAGGTACTCCAGCATATGTTTTACCTCCTGATAAACTTACATGTTCAAGTCTATAATAACAAGTCAGCTTTGGGTGCAATAGTTTAGAGTAAAATACGACATGGGTGGAACTAAACTTGATCTTTTTGTACACCATGCTATTAACCTACACAGAAACAGATCGACATTTGGATCATTTTATTATTAATTATTTTATGGTGTGTGTAAACTATAAGTATGATTTTTAGTTCACTGAAAGAAAATGTACAAGTAGTAACTATACAAACTATTAAACTGGTTTGCTGAGTGTATACTTCAAAGTTTATTTTATAAACTAAAAAGTGAGCTAGACATACAGTATAGCTAGTAAACTAACAGTACCCCTAAGTTTACTTGAAGTACAGTTCACAGAATCGTTACAAAAAAGAAGAACTTAGATGTAAATTAGTTGTATACTCATTGCCTACTGTTATAGTATAAACAATAAACAAAAAATTCAACCAAATTAGTCCAAGACGTATTGAAATTGTACACTTTCAAGTGTACTACTAGTACATTGATTTTAGTATACTTACTACATAAAGTATATTTTGGAAAACACTGGGGCTTTACTACTAAAAAGACCTTGAAATATACTTCTTTTTTGTAATGGATTTTTTATAAAAAGAAAATGATTTGACCAGACTAGTTTGCATTTCTGTTTTCTTACAGCTGTTATAATGGTATAGCAGTTACTTCTTGATTTCAGCTGTTTGCAATCACAATGTATCCTTGCATTTTAATTAGCATTACAGACAACATGCCTCTGAATTTGTTAAATCTGCTTTATTGAAGCTTGAATTTGACTCTGTAGTAGATCAAACGACTTTTGTCACACAGAAATGTTGCAGGCCTGTCTTGATTGACATTGTGAGCGTTTGTTTGGCTGATGTCAGTGCATTGACGATGAACAGCCTGTGTGTCAGTCGATCTAAAGCTGTATTCTGCCCATAGAATCTGTCTGACTGAAGTCAGACCAGCAGCCACGTGCCCTGAGTGGGAGCCGTCCATGGGAATTACAACACTTTAAAGCTTAGAGACTGGATGGTGGGTTCTGATCGTAGCTTTTCTGTTACTGGCTGCTCCCTCAAGCTTTTGCTTGCGCTAAATTGCTGCTGCACCTTCTAGAAGGGTTTCTAACAGAACTCGTGCCTGAGGTGTGCATAGATTGTAACTTAGATTATAACTTAAACCTGCTTGCACTAATATGCTATAATGATCTTCACTGCACAGCTTTTGCATCCCTTGATCTGACAATACTAAGAAAAAAGATTTTTTGTTGTTGTTGTTTTGCAAAAGCTTCTGTATTTGAGGTGTACATTAAAGTGATTGGTTTGCCACATTTTTGCAATGTACAGTCGGATCTAATGGGAAAAACGTGACTTAATATGAGTTTTTGTAAAACCTGAAATAGGCAGTACAAATTGCTGCAGTTTCCAGTAGAAATGTCCATTGAGTTGAATTTTATTTGATACAGAGGAGGCCTTAACAAGGCTAAACAAGTCAAGCATGTCAACAAATAATATTCTAGTGACTTAAATACCACATACAGGAATCATTTTTTCAGCCTAATTAAATATAATTGTATACCTAAAATTCAACCAGAGAAGAGACCACTACAGAGAGTGGGTCAAATCCAAAATGCAAGCTCTGGCTGTAGGTCTTAAAATAGATTTACAACAAAACATTTGTTTCTGGATAGTTGGCCAAAATTAAAAATCTGTTTTAACTTTAGCCTGTCCTGCCAATAATTCCACTGGCCTGGCACAAATATTATAAACTGTTAGTTTGACCAAATATTTTATGTTTAAATTAGATTATTATTATTACTATTATTATTGTTGTGACATATTTAAATTAAACAAATATGCAAATACAATATTCATTATTTTAATCCAAAATATTAATATCCAATAATTATTTTAATCACACATCCAAAAGTGTTTTTTTTTTAAGAAATAATACTTATTTCTGTATTATTTTATTTATATTCAATTGAAAGTTACAATACTATTACAAAAGTTTCTGTTTCAGATAAATTCTGTTCTTATCGTTTTCAACACGATAATAAGAAATGTTTTTTTTTTTGAGCAGCAAATCAGCATATTATATGGATTTCTGAAGATCATGTGACACTAACATGGAGTCATGACCTGCCGGAAAAATTTCAGCTTTGCATCACGAGACTTTTTTTTTTTTTTTATATAACAGCTCATAAGTTTACATAAACCATTGAGAATAGCAAAATGTGAATAATTTAACAAAATAAGAGAGCTCATGAAAATTGCATGTTATTTTTTATTTAGCACTGTCCTGAATAAGCTATTTCACATAATCACATGTTTATATATACACCACAAGAAAAAAATTATAACAATGTATACAAATGACCCGTTCAAAAGTTTAGATACCTTTGAATCCTAATACTGTTTCTGGTTGTGAAGTGTGTCATTTCCTGAGATCACGACTGTTTTTTCTGGTTTGTGCTAGTTGTTCCTTGTTGGTCCTGAGCAGTTCAACTGTCTGCTGTTCTTCAGAAAAATCCTCCATGTTCTGTACATTCTTTGGTTTTCCAGCATCTTTTGCATATTTGAACCGTTTCCAGCAGTGACTGTATGATTTTTTGAGATCCATCTTTTCACACTGACTTCTGATGGACTCATACACAACTATTACAGAAGGTTCAAATGCTCACTGATGCTCCAGAAGGAAAACCCATGCATTAAGAGCCATTCTGTTCAAACCTTCTGTAATAGTTGCATACGAGTCCCTCAGTTGTCCTCAGTGTGAAAAGATGGATCTCAAAATCATACAGTCACTTTTGGAAAAGGTTCAAATATGCAGAAGATGCTAGAAAACCAAAGAATGTGCAGGACCTGAAGGATTTTTCTAAAGAACAGCAGGCAGTTGAACTGCTCAGGACCAACGCAGGACTCATGAACAACTATCACAAAACAGAAAATATATACCTTGTGGGGTATATATAAACATCTGTTATGTAAAATAGCTTTTTCAGGACAGTACTAAATAAAAAATAACATGCAATTTTCATGACCTCTCTTATTTTGTTTAAATTATTAACATATTTGCATATTCTGCAAGGGGTATGTAAACTTATGAGCACAACTGTATATATAGAAAACATTTTAATTTTATAATATTTCGCAATTTTACAGATTTTACCGTATTTTTTATCAAATGAATGCAGCCTTGGTTAGCATAAGAGACTTATTTGAACAATAGTGTATATTCTGAACCCATGCAATAACTTTATTTGAACAGAACAAATTTTACTCATTACTCCTCATAACCTTGTCGCAGGGAAAGTAAACAGCTTTTTTAGCACCACTGCTGTTCATTTCACCTGTGAACTACAGCGACAGTACCTGCAGCGACGCATTTTACGCATGTAGAGTCACGTTTTTCCTATGAGACCAAGTCGGATATGTGCACACGGGATGAACTCATCCATATGGTAAGTCTGGAGAGTCTATCCACGATTGTAAATAATGCAAGCTCCTGTCAGCTGTTGCATGGATCTCATTAAATGAAAAATGTCGTTCTTTTTCCCTCTGGGGTAACCCTGACAGTGCTGTTCCTTTCAAATTACAGTAGAAATAACCGATGAAGCAGCTACTCCAATTTCTCATCACAGGAAGCTGTAAATCAGCCCAGTGTTTAAGTTATAACACAAAGTCTGTCACGAGTCCAGCTCCTCAGCTTATTGTATGCGTATGGCAGCATGGTGTCCTCCTGGAATACTTCGGCCTACATGACTGACACAAGCGGTCTAAGGCAGATCGCCGCTGCGGGCTTGTCATTAATGTCACCGTATGTCAAACTGTGAGCGCTATATTACCCGTCCTCACTGTCTCTCTCTCTCCTCTCTGACACACAGGGACTTCAAGAAAGTCGGTGGGACGATCGTTGGACCTCAGAAGAAGATCGTGAGCAGCCTAACAACACTTGAAACACACTCAAAGAACGGTCCAGTTCCTGTGTAAAATTAAAAACGAGCGACTGAAATGAAAGACACCTAAACGAGATTGATGCTGCTTTGGCTTTAACAGACAGGAAGTAAATATTAAACGAAAAGAGGAAGTGGAACTACAATTCTTGAACACATGTGCGAAGCAGAACAACCTTCCTGGAGAAAAATCACGTCTTCCCGGGCACGAGGTGCAAAGACGATGAGCCAGCGATTATCGGTGAGAGAGGCGGATGAGCGTGGGCCTCGTGTTTAGGAGTCTACGGTTACGCCGCATGGCTCCTCCTAGAGGACGGAAGTCGGTCCGATCCGAATGGATTTAACGAAGAGCTCTTCACATGTGGCAGGGGAGCATTAAAAAGCCTTCAGGAAAAGCTTTGCATAAGCATCCGTCTTCCTTTTGGAAGGTAGCACTTCAGAGAGGCAATAGCTTGCACCCCAGAGTTTTGGTGGTTTCTTGTAGAAAAGCCCCCTTTATTAATTCTTCTGAAGAACGGCAGGAGAAATACAGCTGGTTACTGTTAGAGCAATCTGGTGATGCTTGTTAGGATCTGACACGTTTGGCTATATATTTGATAATTAACCATTAATCTGCAAGTGCAGAGAGCCATTCTCTAGAATCAGGGATTTAGTAGCGGATACCTTGGGTAAACATGCCATTTTAAAGGTTTATTTGTTAATGTAGCCCATGACATGTTTGTTTGCACCACTGTGTTCAGATGATATATGAATTCATTATCAAATAAAAACAGTACAGTATAAAGAAAATAAACTGTTTACTAGAATCAGTAACAGTCATAATGCATCACATGAGAAAAGCAGACAGAATAGAGTGATGATGTGTTTTTGCAGGCCAACCCAAATGTTAGTATGACCAATAGAACTTTGCCATTGGTTTTTGGATTATTGCTGAAAATAGCCTCTTACACTTCCAGAGCTTATTTTAGGCATTTAACCAAAAGTCCATTCACAAAATCCATTGACGATGGAAGCGGAAGTGCTAAAATGCTAACTTGTTTCTAAGTTTTGACCTGCAAATATATGTCATCCCTGCAACTCTCTATACCAGCAGGATTTGGACTCAGAAGTCTCAGATATGATGAGGTAAATGGGCTGTGTTCGAAATAAAATACTAGCTTACTACATACTTAACACTCCCCGTTTTGAAACAAAACAAAAGATTTTGCAGCAACATGCTAAATAATTGACACGTGACCTCATCTTGGTTAAGTCAGCGACATCCAATTATCAACTTACAAACATTTTTAATCCAATTATGTGTAAAATTCATACTGAAATCATTTTGACTTGATTTCAATTTGACTCGATTCACCTCAGATATGGCTTCACTTTTCGTTTGTCCCCACAGATGCTCTCCATTCTGGCAACACCTACTTTTCCCAATCCAAATCAGTTCCCAATTGATTAAACAAAGTCCCACCCTCCATTTTTTTCTCGTTGAATATCCTGGAATCAGATTATGGAAAGAAAATTAGTTGTGAATGTCACTTCACATTGAGTTTAACATTTGGCAACCAATCAAATAATGAGTCAAGAAAGATAATTAAAGTTTTTTGGGTGTTAGTATCAATATGTTAGTCTTAAGGTTATCTATAAGGCAGTGTGCTCCAAAACAGTGACAAAATTCACATTTAGAAGATATAAGCATTCAAAGTCACATCGTACTTCAGCTTCTCATCAAACTTTCTGTCCAATCAAATGCGCTCTAGAATCCGAATCGCCCACCCCCTACACTATAAAATAGATGCTGAAGCCGCGGCTGAAATCGGTCACTTGTCCACAGAATTAGTGTTTTCTGTACAGTGAACGTGGCACGTAGTGCACTATAGGGGACAGGGAATTATTCAAACAGTGTAAATATGCTTTCCATTGAGGAAAAAAAGAAGTCTGGTTTCACGCTGTGTCACGCTAACCACCGCACCACACACACACTCTGCTCCGGTCCAGAGACATGATAGCATGGAGCGGATCACATGCGCGAGTCGGCGCAGATCACAAAATGTATCGGAGCTATTTGAATTCTACACAGAATGCTATATTTTATAGCAATATGGATGAGATTGTGGCTGGCATACCCTGTCAAATGTGGCTTTACGCAGCTCAACAGCTCTGAACGGCTCTAGCCCGAGCTGATATATAAACGAACGCTATTGGCTATTTTAAAAAGGGGCGGGGCTGCTTGATATGCCCCGCCCTGTCTTCCTGTTTCAGTTAAAATGACGTCAACACATAGAGTAACGCTGCGTGTTTCTAAGCATTTCAGGGGACCTTTAAATATCACTTGTGATTTTATCTTTTTTCTAAACTAGTTCACCTAGAAATGTTTCAAACAAAACATTTGGTCTTCATTTACTCACTGTCACGTCAATCCAGACCTGGCTTTATTTCTTATGCAGAACATAAAAGAAAATCAATGCAATGTGCAAAGAAGTCAATGTGCACCAAAACTGTTTGGTAACCAACATTACTCAAAATATCTTTTTTCTTCCACAAGCAAAAGAAATTCATCCAGCGTTGGAACTTTTTGGGGTGAACTATCCCTTTAAGCACAAACCCCACCCCACAGACGATTTCATTGGTCGACTCAATCAAAAGAGGTTCAGATGTTTCAGGCAATCAGTACTGTTGACCATACCAATGAAATCCACGGGGCAGAGTTTACGCTAAACTGGATTGTGAAAAAACAACTCAAATATTACAGCTACTTGCAGTATTTAATTATGCTGGAAATGGAAGATCAAATCAAGCATGTTGCATTGTGGGATACAATATTATGTGCAACTCTGTTGAATACTGCACATTTTGCCTGGAGATTCCATGCATACAGAACATTTGCATACTGTGCGCAGTATATAAAATATATTATATACTTCAGGAGTAGTAAGAGTAGTGCTATTCCGTACATTACCATGCTCTGTGATTTCCTGTAGTGAAATTCACTTTGAGATAAGGACTATGAAATCTTCCAGAAGTTTCATGTGGAGGGTTATTCAAAAAAAGGACAGCTGTGTTCTGATCAAGTATCATCAGTCTTCAAAATACAAGGTTCTTCCTCATTTATTAGTTTGAGACTGAATATGGGCTTAATTAATATCATTATCCGAATATTTTCTTAAGACATCCTGATCATAAAATTAAAAAAAAACAGCACTAATGGTGCACAAATGACGGTCTGACCATGTACTGCACTACCTTATGAAGGAACAGTCCATTTTTCATCTTCGTCCCTTTCATTCTGCCTGTAAATGTTGCTTTCTCCCTGCTGTTCGCATGTACATATGTGAACCGGACCTGTGATGATAGCAGTGGTGACTCTAGAGGTATTATCATTTACCCGGCCATCCCTTTGTACAAATGTCTGTATGTATGTATAAAAGAATGAACAAAATATCTGTGCAACCTTTACAAAACCCATTTGTATGATATTTTATGTTATTTTGTATTATATTTGTTTTACATAAAAACAATTATAATGACTTATTATTTATTTCTTAACAACAAACCACCATACACAGTGCAGTTTTTTTTTCTTCGTAGCATTCAGTAAGTTATGACATGGTTATGTTTCGACCCTCTCAGTGTTTTTATATTTTACTTTGTTGAAGATGATGTTTTGAAGAGCAATACTGTTTTGCGTCCTGTTCCTCTTCTTTAGATGTATGTGTGTGAGTGTGTAGATGGCCTTGTCTACTAATGTAAAATGATTTGTAGTGGAAACATTTATATTTTTATAATAAACATTCTCAAAATATTTTCTAAAGAATGAATGCTAAGAAGAAAGTGTCTCGCTTTGCTGTTTGTTTTGCTTACACACACGCGCGCGCGCTCTCTGATAAAAAACATACATTATAGTGAATAAAGTAACAATATTTTTTTATATTAAGCTACTGAAAAAATATATTTAGAAAAGACGGAAAACACCTCACTTTTCTGATTAAGATTTTTAATTGATTAAATTAATTGAAATTAATTTAGAAAATGAATGAATGAATGAAAGGTAAAAGTGTAGTTGTAACTGTAATAAACAAGAAAACAAGAAACAAGAAAGAAAAACAAATTGTTATATATTGTAAAATGTTTAATGACTATAAAATGTCAAGCGGTGTAACAAAGTATTTATGTATAATTTAATTGTATAATAATACATAATTAATCATTTTAAAACATTTTCTATAAGGAACATGCAGGCTGTCCAAACCTACCTGGCCCTACGTGAAAAATGAATTGCCCCCTTCTGTTAAATCATGAAAGAACTGTGATTAATCACATCATTTTAGAAAGCTGAGTTAAATTTCACTAGCCACGCTCAGGCCTGATTACTGCCAAAGACCTATTGAATCAAGAAATCACTTAAATAGAACCTGTCTGACCAAAAGGAGAAGCATGCTTATAAGAGCAACACAGCATGCCGATCTAAAGAAATTCTAAGAAACAGTTAATGAGAAAGCAATAGTTGACCTGTGGAAGGATTATAAAGCCATTTCTAAGACTTTGGGACTCCAGCGAACCACGGTCAGAGCCATCATCCACAAATTGAGAAAACTTGGAACAATGGATTGTGAAACATTCCAAGGAGTGGTCCGGCCAAACAAATACTCAGCTGTGCGCAACGATCGACCATCTCGGAGGTCATAAAAAACTCCAGAACAACCATTAAAGACTGCTAGGGCCTCACTTGTCGTGATTAAGGGCAGTGTTCATGAGTCAACAATAGAAGAGACGTTGGGCAAAAACGGCAGCTAGGGAGAGTTCAAGGCACAGCCAACTTGCTGAGCAAAAAGAACAGAAAGGCTCGTCTCACATTTGCCAAACAATTTCTTGATTATCCCCAAGATCTTTGGGCAAATATTCTGTGGACTGACAAAAGTTGAACTTTTTGGAAGGTATGTGTCCCGTTACATCTGGCGTAAAACCAACACAGCATTCCATAAAAAGAACATCATACCAACAGTTAAACATGGTGGTGGTAGTGTGATGATGTGGGGCTGCTTTGCAGCTTCAGGGCCTGGATGACTTGCTATAATTGATGGAACCATGAATTCTGCCCTCTATCAGAAAATCCTGAAGGAGAAAGTCCAGCCATCAGTTTGTGACCTCAAACTCAAGCACACTTGGGTTATGCAGCAGGACAATAATCCAAAACACACCAGCAAGTCCACCTCTGAATGACTCAAGAAAAACAAAATTAATGTTTTGGAGTGGCCAAGTCAAAGCCCAGACTTAAATCCGATTGAGATGCTGTTGCATGACCTTAAACAGTCCATTCATGCTTGAAAACCCTCCAAACGTGGACTGAATGAAATCAATTTAAAAACTGCATTTTGTATTTACTTGTGTTATCTTTGTGTAATATTAAAATTACTTTTAAAAAATTTAAAAAACAGGAAGGGAGCAAAAACTTTTTTTTTACAGCAGTGTGTGTGGTGTGTGTGTCTGTGTGTGTGTGTGTGTGGTGGTGCATGTTCTGGGTTATAGGACACAAAATTTGTTGTAGCGGATCAGCTCATGGGAAATATGAATAATTAATCATAACTAGTTATAATTAATTCTGAATATTTTAGATCCGCTGTAGATATTTAGCTGACCTCTCAGGGTCAACTGTCTTGTCAATTCTAAGAACGTTAATTTCCTGGTTAAGGGAAATAACTTTCTTACTGTACAATTCTACAAAAGCTTGTAGCATAAATCTGCATGATTAAGTGACTCCAGTTATGAGCAAACAATGAACCACGTCAAGTGTGATACAAGTAAGGTTTTATTAACTACATAAACACTTAAACTAGTCTAACATACTACATAAACACATAAACTGGTCTAACATCCTACATAAACACATCAACTGGTCTAACATACACATACACACACACACACACGCATACAGTTGGTATAGGAAAGGGTTAAAGCTTAACTCAGTACAGAGAAGAGAAATAAGGAATGAAATTATGGAACCATTTGCATATTCAGCAGATTTACACCTGAGGGAAACATCAGATTCTTAGTTCAAACACACCTTATGTACAAACAGGTGAAAAGGAGATAATGGTTGTCATTATAAGACTAACAGTTTGGATATTGAAGTCTCGTCTGTGTGAAAGAAAAGGCTTGATGCAAAGCGAAAGTCCCAGTGATCTTGCTGAAGTTGTTTGATGAGAAAGAACCAGTTTTGAGTCAGAAAATCTCGATGAATTGAAAGGTCGAGGCCGAAGGCCTGGCGCACAAACTTAGGATGTCCTGGAACATTGGAGCTCACGTCTTCTCAGAACCTAACAGAACCACCAAACCTGGGCGGGTCCCTGGAGCGGGGCCTTTAAGGTCTCGGAAGAGTCACACCTCTCAAGGTGGGCTTGTCCAATGAGAAAAGCAGAAATTCCAAGCGGGAGGTTGCAATTGCTGGAGGGTTTTACGACCCTTTGTTCGAGGGCATGGTAATTTGCAAATGTACTTCGCTTGGGGTGTGGATGCACAAACTAATAAAGATTCTTGGAACACTAATATGTTGCATAGGTATAAACCTACAAATAGACACTCTCTCATTAGCTCATCCGAAATACTAATTCATAGATAATAAAACATGGTGGGTTATATAGATGTACGCTGCCAGGAGGAGTGTTTTGATCATAAGCCTGCCATAAAACCGTCTACACATCTCAAAGGACAAAATTACACACTGACCCCTACATACCCCCCCCCTGCCCTGATAGGATCATGGGTGTGTTCATTCAAAGAAAGGTTTTCCTATTATTCCTTATTAGCCCGCAACGTCCCTCCTTGTGGCTTTTCTCTTCTGGCCACGGCCCCCCGTGCATTTTCTCCCCCTCCATTCCCAGGCGGGTCGTCACATGTCTCTGGTGTCCGGGTTGCCCTGGACACCGGGGGGGAATGGTGGCCGACCTCCTGGCCTCCCGTTTCTTGGGGGAGGGCCTGTGCCGCTTGTTCCCTCCTCCTAATGGCTTTGTTACCCCACTGACTCAATGGTGTGTTGCTGGGTCCCGGACGCCGCCATTTGTCTACTACATGGGTATGACATAGGTGTTACAACGAGAAGGTGATTTATGAGGACATTTTCAGTGTACCCCGTAATTCAAAAGGCGTATAAATAATGCAGAATGAGTTTTTTTGAAAATCTAAAAATGCAGAAAAAGGGGGGTTTTTTTTTTTCCTTTTGGTTTGGGGGGGGAGGGGTAGGTTTAGGGGTAGGTTTAGGGGTAGGGTTGGTGTATGGCAATAGAAAATACGGTTTGTACAGGATAAAAACCATTACGCCTATGGAGAGTCCCCATAAACCATAAAAACAAACCTGTGTGAGTGTGTGTGTGTGTCTGTGTGAGTGAGTGAGTGAGTGAGAATTATTAATTGTACTAAACTCTGTGATTAAAAATTAATATATAAATCACAGTTAAAAATAGTTAATAAATCATTAAAGTTAAAAATGATATATCATTTATGTTTTTTTACATTTCACTGAATGTGTAGAAGATATGTTTTCATTCATATAATTCATTGTCTGTATTAATTGTATTGTTATAATATTTTAATGACTTACTAGATGCAAATAATAAAAAAAAAATGTAATGAAATCGGCAAGTCATAGACCTATGCAGTATCCTTTCATTGTGGAAATTCCTAGTTCTTCTAAATTTATCAGAATAAATAGATTAATTTGTGCAAGTTCTTCATCAACACCTCAAAAGAGTGAATGTCAGCACTGTGTTTTGGGCTCTCAGCAGGTGTGAAGGAGGACACTCACAGGCAGTCTGATCTGGGTCACAGATTCTGCTAGGCTCAGATAAGACTGAAACACACTATTATGTTTAGGCCTCAGGGAGCCCCACATGGCTGCTCTTTAGACGCTGCTCTGGACACATGCACTATACAGTGGGTGGCTAATAGATTTATTAAGGTCATCTCTGTGGTGCGTGGACCGTAAATGAACACCTGCTGATGCACCACCCACCTTGGACAAACAACTATTATAGGGTCAATGATAAGTAAGGATGCCTCAGATGATGAATAAGAGTGAAAAAAAAAAACTAGTTTATGACCAAACAAAATTGATCCTTGAAAAAATGTAATTTTTATATTAATGTTGGTTTCACACACACGCACAAAAAAAGTGTTTAATGAGTTTAAAATGTCAAATGGTGTAACATCGATAAAATATATACACAACATATCTCACAATTCTGTCTTTATATCCCACAACTCTGTTTAAATCTTGCAATTCTACGTTTATATCTTGCAATTCTGAATGCAGAATTGTGAGTTTGATTTGTGATATATAAACTCAGATTTGTGAAGAATAAATTCTGAATTATGAAATAAAAAAGTCACAGTTACCCTTTTTTCATCCTGTAGTGGAAACAATCTTCCATACAGTAAAGATAAAAAAAAATGTTTATTAAAATAAATTAAATTAAATCTCTATTTCAAAGAAATAGTTCCTTTGACATTTCTATTTATCAAAGAATTCTGAAAAACAAAAGGTTAAGCAGCACAACTGTTTTCAAGTTTTCAACACTTATATGATAATATGATGATAACAAATGTTAGCATGATTTCTGAAGGATCATGTGACACTGAAGACTGGAGTTTAAATATATCCAAATAGAAAACAGTTATTTCATTATTTCAATTAAACTTTTCTATTATTCTTTTATTGACAAAATAAATGCCACAGCATAAGAGACTTCTTTCAAAAACATGAAAAATGTTTACAATTAATAACTTGCCACATGCATTTTAAAATAGATTTTGTAAGTTTTCTACTTTTTACACATCCTTATTTGTCACTGGCCCATATCCATTACATACAGTAGTTTTAATTTTATTTCATACTTTCTCTCCCCCTAAATCTTTTTCTGGACATCGGATGATTATTAACAGTCAACAGTCGTGGGCACTATCTAATTAGTAGGATTTAACGGCTCTGTAAGTTTTCTGTCTTACCACTGTTCCACTCCAAACAAACTAAAATAACCTGCAAATCACCAAGATATTTGGCACACACCGTACCCATTGACAGCCACAAATAAAAGGATTTAATTAGAGGATGTAATTTTTGCCATCCATCAGTGGTAAGTCTAAGACTCCTGTAGTTTCAGTGCACAATAAAAAAAAAGCTCTCCTTTTTCCTTCCCTTTCCATTCACATCACAGTCTTCCACTCATTGGCTTATTTGTTGGAACATAGGTCAGTTTGAACAAAGCAGGCATTGTTTGGGATAGGCCATGCTATCTGAAAGTGATATTTTTGGAACATATTTCTCCAGAATACGAATCAAATATCCCCACCGTAAATCTAACAATGAAGATGAGTGTTTGGGAAAAGTGACAATGCTTTCTGGCAAAGTGAAGGCTTCCAAAGGCTTTAGTTTTAGCATTGCACATATGGTTAGCAGCTCCACAAGTTTGCAGGCTTCTGTTCTCAGAACATTATGGATCGTCTGAGAAGGCCATGTTACAGCCCTCTATCGATAAAACATTTCATACCCTTACAGATATAGTTAGGCGCGTAATTTATTGTGTGATTTTAACGCGACCTATCTTTAGAATTCCAAGGCAGTCGAGCATGGCTGTTCCCAGCAGGATGAATGATGCCTGCTCGGCTCTACCTAGAGAGCTTGAGAAGGAGCAGATGTGCTGCTGCAGATGTGCCTGATGTTCACAGGAAGAGCGGGGGAGAGCAGGCCGTTGCTCCTTGGTTCAGAGGCAATGAATTCAGTATGTGGGATGCTGCTCAATTTGTTCAGCAGGTGATCTACTGCTCTGCTCCAGAAGGACTCATGTGGGCTGAGGATAATGAAATGTAAAGCAGACAGGCAGGTATAAGTGCAGAGTCAATGCCTTTGACTCACTGTATCTTTCCCACATAAGTATAACAAGGCCACAGGAGTGTTGTGTGTGATAATATGGTCCGACGGGGTAGGTGAACTACATTAGTCATGTGAGATGGGCGCTTTTATGTGCACCTCGGGTACTGAGTTGGGATTTCTTATGAGGACTGTTAGACAAACACCTAGTACAGGGATTTGAGATGCAAGTGGGGCATCTATAGTAGAAATGCTGGGGTTTTTTTAGTTTTTTTTATCATTATTATTATTATTATTACAACTACTACTACATGGTGAAAAGGGTCCTGACCACAAAACAGCATAAGGTACATTTTCAAAATTCTGAGATGTGTACTATCGAAAGCTGACATAAATAAGCTTCCATTGGATGTATGGTTTGTTAGGATAGGACACTATTTGGAGAGATACAACTATTTGAAAATCTGCGAATCTGATGGGTTGCAAAAAAAAAAAAAAATCAAAATACTGAGAAAATCGCCTTTAAATTTGTCCAAATGAAGTTCTTAGCAATGCATATTGCTAAACAAAAATTAAGTTTTGTTATATTATGGTAGGAAAATTACAAAATATCTTCATGGAACATGATTTTTGACATAAAAGAAAAATCTATTATTTTGACCCTTTTTTTTTTTGGCTAAAAATATACCCAAGCGACTTAAAACTGGTTTTGTGCTCCAGGGTCACAAGCTAAAATGAAAAAATTCAGTGAATTTAACTGCAATCATTATGTGGGTCCATGACATGATGCTCTTTTTTGTCTAGATTATACATTAATTTATACATTAAAAGATGCAATATTGCAAAATAATAATACATATAATGATCTGAATACACCTGATGAGCATGCCTACCTATTTAATTAAGTTTATTTTAAATTTAATTAAATATATTGGTGTCTTTATCTATTTTAGGGGCAAAACAAAGCAGGGGTATTATTATAGTTAATGAAAACCAAACAACATTTCTGTTACTTAGGAGGAAAAAACTCATTTTCATTTAGTTTAAAGTTGTAGTGAGGAACTTTTGCATTTCTAGTGGCATCTCTGTTTGAAATATTAGATTGGAAGTTAATTGCAGAGTTATTTTTTTACGTGGGTTGTGCTTCGGCACTGCTTCTCTCCGCAGATGAATCTGTGATCACCATATCCGAGCGGATCTGTCATTTTACATCCACTTTTGTCCTACTAGGCATATATCCGAAAAATGTCATCTGAACATGTAAGTAACGCTGTTGTTCTGAAATGTCTTACCTGTGTTCAGCAGAAAAGAAAAATCTCTTCTCTTTTTGACTGCAGACTCTCCACATTTCAAACTTTCTTGATTTTGACAACAGTGATTCCCCAGATGCCTTTTAAAACTTTAATGATTAAAAGCACACATCAAGATAAAAAGTTTACATTCTAAACAACTGTTGAAAGAACAAGCTACAAACCATCAAAAAAAAAGAAAGAAAGAAAGAAAGTTACATACTGAAGCATTAACTTGATGTATTAAAATAACTAACACTAAAACTGACAAAAATAACTAATAAACAAATATTATAGACATACTTTAAAAATAACAATAATTAAAAATAAAAATGACAAAAGAAACAAAATAACTGAATCTTTATTTAAAATTAAAACCTAATTCAAGATATTAATAAAATCATATTATAGTACCTCAATGATACTAAAATAACACTTGCATAAAGTAAAAAGGGGGGAAGTATGATACAACTGTCCTGGTATGATAATGAAGAAAAAGCCTTAAAACTTGAAGTAGCTTGGAAAAATCTTTTATTAGTGTTTTTTTTTGGGGGGGAAGGGGGTATATTTAACATTATTAATATATTCAAAACAAACATTTTAATAAAACTGTTTATTAATATTTAAATATGTGGTAAACTTAAAATCCTCCACTTAAATCCCTTTTATATAATGCATCCTTTATATATAATTAATTATAAAAATTGTTGTAATGCATTAACTATGTCTTGCAGTTCACCTTATGAAGCATTATATGATCTCGTGAATAACTGTAACCACAATCATAATACATCAATGATACTTATCTATTTATTGTTACACCTTTAGAAAGTAATGCATTAAAACACATAACAAAGAAACCTTCAAATATTATAATGTGTTTTCATTTTTATATCAGCATTCATTGAAAAATGTTTCTTTGGAAGAAAAAAAAATCGGATTTTCCAGATTTTTGATACGGTCTCAGAGCAGTTTGGTCTGCACGGCACATGCCGTAGAGTTCAACTCTAATGATTACAGTCTGATAGCTGGCTTCATTCCAGCGGGTTTGTGTGAGTAGGTCATAATAATCTCATGCTATGGTAAATTACAGTTCAAAGTGGTGAAATTGGAGAAGGTTTCGTGCATTCTTTGTCATGAATTTCAAAAAACAAATTGCAAAAGAGTCCACTGTCCTCAACGGTGTGGCTACAAGTAAGGGATTAGGGGAGCTCCTCCGAGACAAAGTAGGTGGCAAGACTTTGAAGTCAAACAACCTCTAAACTTCCACTCATGTGCAACGGATCAGATGACCAGAATGACAAACAAGACAGCTGAGTTTTCTTGAAAAAACTCCAGCGTTTTCAAAAGCCTCCAGCTGTTTGCAGCTGTAGCACAAAGCAGAACAGCACCTTGCAAAGCCATAAGCAACCTTTCTTTTGGCAGTCTCAGGGCTGAGTGAACGCCGTCCACATAGGTCACTTCCTGGAAAGGGTCTTGGGTCAGTGATAAAGTTGGCATGTCATGTGTTTATCATTTACTTGTTTTTCTGTCCTCAAAGACACTAGGATTCAAGAAGAAAAATGTAGAAATGGATCACTGCCACAACCTGTTTCTGTTTCAATAGACACTTGTGCATTGTACTGAAAAAGTATTTATTTTTTTAGATAGATTTTTAGTAAAATATCCAAACATTCTTGTAGTAAGTTACATTTAATTGAGAAGCAAATGGACAGATAATTTCATAAACAATAATTAATAAGGATATAACTTATTTTCCTACTTATTCAAAGAACATATCTAGAAGATACTGTATCTTGAGGTTTTTTTCTGACCTCATTTGCAATTTTTTTTTCTTTTCTGGTTTTAAGCATACTTTTTTGATTTGTTTTTTGATTTGTTTAAACAAGAAACAAATATTTGGTATTATTTTACAATTAGGTCTCATTTACTGACCTTGGTTAATGAGCAATGTAACTATGAGCAATATGTTTTACAAAATTAATAACCTTTTATTAACCTTACTTAATAAAAATGGTCCAACCTGATCTCAAAGGAAAACGTAACTATTGTACAAGGTGGAAAATTTGTATAAATTAAAACATAAATTTCCTAGGAAAAAACATTAAAAGGCCCGTCGCTAACCCCAGCCCTAAATATAACCATCACTGAGGCATCAGCAGATCACACACACAAATATTATAAATAAATTGATATTACTATATATATTAACAGGTAGATATATTAAGAGATGTGCAAATTCATACGAATTAGCCACAAATTTGCCAAAACGTAAAATAGTTATGAATTGTCATTAGATTGTTGAAATGTTCATGTTAGATTAATGTTAACAGATGATCTTTAAAAAAGGTGTTGGTAAATGTTTAAGATTAACGCTATCTAAGAGTAATAAACGCTGTAAAATTATTGTTCATTGCAGTTCATGTTAACTGATGTACTGTAGTTATGAACAAATGTATTTGCAGTAATGTTAACAGAATGTTATCTGATCCTAGGTAACGTTTACATTACACTATTCTCATCTAAAAACAGAAAATGTTTTTACGTGTTTTGGCCGTTCGTTTACACAACAGTGGCATTTTGGGGACTGAAAATGCAATCTTTTGAAAATGGGTTTCAAAGTGCAAGTGTTTGAAAACAATACCATTATTGTCTCTGTTTAAATGCAAATTTGTCACCTGCATGCATGTTACATGTTTGCATAGTTTTTCTTCACAAAGCGACATCGCCAACTACTGGCCTGGAGTGCATAATACAGTGTTTTTTGCAGATCTGTGTGAACGGGAAAAAAATTTATCCTATGTTCTTGGAACATTTTTCTGAAATATTTTTGCTGAATGTTATGTTTTTTTAACGTTATTACTACTTGTTTCATATTGTTCAGGCAACATTCAAAAGTAACCTTCCAATGATGTTTGCAAAATAATATAAATGAACATTCCCTTAATGTTTTCACCTAACCAAGAAACAATGAAACCTTTTGAAGAGGTTCTTAAAACATATGTTTATTAGCTGTAATGTCTATTGTTTCTAGAACAAAATTCAAGGATATTTTAACTGCTACAGAAGAGAAAAATACTGCTTAATAAATAGTTGTTATCGTGTTTAAAAATGTATACAGCAACATGCAAATGATGCCTGAAAAACAATTAAAAGTGTCGGTTGGTGGCGTGATTGACTGGAAGCAGGGCCTCGGGGCCGGAGCGCTGGCCTAACAGTGTTTTATCACGCACACGGCATGAGCTGGAGGAGATGTGTGCTGTGTGTGCCAGAAAGGATGATGGCTGAGACATACATTGAGGAGGGGGTCTCTGTAGTACTGAGACTGGACTGTCTCGTCAATCTCACTGGAACCAAGGGAAAAGTCAATGTCACTCCAAGTAGGATACAGGTCGGGGGATTAAACGCGCTTCTCTGTTCTTGTCTGCTTAACAAATGATCTGTCGGATGCGCAGGGGAAATTATCATCACAAATGCTCGACAATGAGGTTTTTCCACTTACAGCCGAGGAAAGAATCTTTTCTCTCCATCTCTATTTCATACAAATCTCAAGGTATTAAATATTACCCCGTGACATTCTGCACAATTAATATTGCATCTTTGGGAAGCATATTAATCACTCTGATGGCTTGTTTTTTCCTTACACCACAAAAATTTGAATCCGAGATGAAATCAAAGGATCACAATGCAGAATTGTATATGTTGTTTGGCTGGTTATCATGGCCCAGTTAGCCTCTGTTGGTAAATGCAGAAAATACATAATTCGGAATCTCTCTCAATTGATGGCTACTTAAAGGTAGCCACGTATTTTTTAGACTATTTTTTAGAAGTAATTTCAAAACCCTTCATCAAAGTTATCCTAATACCTAAAACCAAAATGCATTCTTGCATTCTTGCATCTTTCATGAACTTTTTTGATCTACTTCAAATGTTGACTACTGTGTATATACAGTATATATGTGTATATACAGTATATGTGTGTGATGCTGTTTTTTCCTATTAGATAGTTTTGTCTCAAACTATTGATGCTGTTTTGATAGAAAATGAAGATGTCATTTCATTTCAGTTCAAACGAATTTAGTTAAATCCACTGATTTAAAAAGAGGTAAATCTGGAAATCCTCAGATTACCTATTCTTATTTTATATAGCGTTCTATTTTTATTTTTTTTTAAGTATATTTTTTTCTTGCATTACAGTGGCTTTCTGCAGTTCATGTAAAATTTAACATTTCAAAGAATATAGAAATGGGTAAATGTAGTAATAACATGATAATAGCACAGTAACATATAAAACTTATCCGAACGTTCAGAGCTCAGGAAAATCTCTATTAAAGATTAAATATGCAGTTTCTGCAGAACTATATATAGCGTCATCTAGCTGAATTACAAAAATAAAGCATATTTTCAAACAACCTTTGCAAACCTTATGCACTTACGATTATTATTACCTTACAGTAAAATATCTTATAGAGCTATAACATGTGTAGCAAAAACTTTAGTTACAATTTATTGATAAAAAGCTCAGCTAGTTTGGCATCTCAGTTGAAACCCAAACAATCCATCAAATTCCTTCATCTTGTAAAAGCACCAGTGTTTACCCTTGTTTTACACCTTTGTCTGTCTCTGTGTATTTTGGCAAGTCTTTGATTTTGGCTTACACTTCTGTAACCAAATCTGTATTTGTTTTCCCATGTGACATGTCAGCAGCCTAACGACCCTACAGTAGCCACGCCCCCAAACTCTCGCTATTGGCTGGGCTGGAATGATTGACAGACTGCTCTAAAAAAATGTTGATGGTGTCTGGGATGCTTAACGTTTACACTTTTGGGGTGAGTAAACCCATGAATAGCAATCTTGTGGTAGTCGATGAACATTAAACTGGGTTAAGAAAAATTTATTTTAGCATAAAAAAATCGTTCAGGTAGTGTATCTGTGGCAGGACGAGGTAAAGCTTTATTCAAACCTCCTTGATTTAGGCAGAAGCTATTATTCTTATTTCTTTCTTTTTCCCTTTTTCATGTCTTAAAGATTTTCCAGATGATTCTGTGATTGATTGGGTTGAATTGTCTGAAGTGGGACAACTGAAAACCACTCAAACACACTTACTCATTTCCAAACATTTGCCACGGAGATGAAGAACAGACGTCTTCATTCCATGGTCCAGATCAGGCATCCTTTTCTCCGGTTTGGAGAATTAGCTTGGGTCCATTACATCACTGCTGCTTTGCAATATGCATGTCGACATGAACTAATTATGAAACCCTAATCTGTACATCCCACAACAATACATCACGGCGAGGGTTTTTAAGCGTGACAGCTATTGAATGTAGGCGTAATTACATTTGTCCTGAGTTTGCAGATTAATACTACGGTTGTCTTCAGAGTGAGGCTAATAAGTACAGAGGGCAACAGCTGGGTCTGTGATGTCTGTCGCGAGCGCAGCCTCCATCTTCACAATGATAATTGATTTCAGATAAAGGATGAGTGATTTGAAGAGGCTGCTCATCACACAATAACCGAGCTGGGCGACCACAGCTCGAACCCATCTCTGGGTGAGATTCTCTTGATTATGACATTTCATTGGCGCCGCCGAATCTACTGCAGTTCAGCCTTTACAATCGGCCCCCCGTCCAAAGCTCCCACTCTCTGATCTCATATTGGAGATATATTTCATACAGTGCTGCCACAGATCAAAAGCAGTTAACTGAACCCTATAGAAGATTTACAGGGCTCTAACAATCATCATCTTTCCCCTTTGACTTTTATGGTATGGACCAGAGGCTGGTGATCGAGTGCCCTTTTGCTGACTGATCTCTCAAAACTTCCCCGCTGACCCTGAATGTGACACTTGGAGGTGCGACTGCAGTGATCCATAGCTCTTGACTGTTTGACGTATTTTACCAGCTATCCGTTTAATGAGCATGAGATTAATTATCTTGACTTATATAGCTTAAGTTTAGGCATTTCGGCTGGTGATTTTTTTTTTTTTTGCAGCGTGCTTGTCCTGCAACTTTTTTTTGTTTTGTTTTTCAAATAAGGGTATGTTAAAATGCTTTCTCCAATCTCTGCTCAAAATGCAGAAACAGCTACACTGTAATTGTAATAATTTGTGTGGCTTTATGTGGTAAGATTCAAGTTATCAGGTTTTAAGTCCATCTAACCCTACCGAGGACAAACATTTGGAGGATGGATGGATTGTTTTTAAGGGGGTAAAAGTATTTAATATGATTAAATCAACCTGACTTTGTTAGTTTACACCAAGGGTTTTCAAACAAGATATAGGTAAAGAAAGATAATGAAAATAAATATAAATATAATGATATGAAATAAGTGCATTTTTATTAGTTTTTTTCCACCTGCAGTAAATGGTCGGTGAAAGGGAGGTGCTTTATTTTCATAAAATGTTTGTCATCAACATCAGGTTAAATTAAATTTGAAGTCAATTTAGCAGTTTTCATAATCAAATTTCAATAAATAACATTAATAAAAGTCATTCAAAAACTAAAAATGTTAAAATATAAAAAAATTAAAAAATTAAATGAAATTAAAATGAATTTTTAAGAATAATTTTTTTATTAACAATATTTTCCCGAAAACATTTTAATTATTGATTTAGGCTTTAGTACGATTACAAAATACCAATAAAAATAACAATTAATTATTTAAATTGATTTATGTAATAATTTTTTACATTATTTTTCCTCACACAGTATAAATGAGTCCTAAAACTTATAGCTGTTTTATATTGTATTTTATATTGCATTGCATAAAATGAAAATGAAAATGCACAATTCAGTTTTTAAGACTGTAATCAGCCTGGACAGTTTTGACGTGATCTTGAAATGCGCTATTATTTAAAGTAATTTAAATTGGAACAGATGTTTGTTTCGGTTTCAGGAAATGCTCCAGTATGTTGAGTTGATTTCACTGAGGTAAATTGTGCTGGAGCAGGTCAGGCCTCTGCACTGAGGGCTGGTTGACCGGGCAACATCTGGACACCAGGGGGACGGGGTGGACGAGGCTCCCCGCGGACAGCAGCGGCCAGCAGACAAAGACACCACAGAGCTGACTGGAAGCTGCATGCTGTGAGGAGAGCCCACAAGAGCAGAGCTATTAACCAGCCTGAGAAGAGCAGAGGGAATCAGCTGTATGCAGGCCATAACTCACTTGTAAAACAACACGGAGCAGTGACTGTTTTAACATAAGAGTTCTCGACGTTGAGGTTGACGTTGCCCTGCAGGCTACCATCCGCTGAAGAGGCTGCTCTAATGTCTGCTCTGAGGTTTCCCAATCCACAAATCTTGAGGAATGCAGTTGTTTTTGTGTTTTAATTTAATTCCTTTCATTAGCTTGTCTTGCCTCCCCCTGCATGTGCAGTATGTTTCCATGCTCTTTAGACCAATCCTTTCCGCCTTCTACCATGAAATCCGGTCCAGCCTTAAACATAGTAATTCCTCGGGAATTTTGAAATCCTAATCTCACTGCTGGACTCATTTCAAATCAGGCTTTTCATATCTGGTCAAGACAGTGTCCTTCTGAGATGATTTTATATATACAGTATGTGACCAGTCAATTTTCTGAAATTGAATAAATAAGCAAATATCCTATTTGTTAGGATAGGACTATATGTGGTTGAGATACAACTATTTGAAAATCTGTAATCTGAGGGTGCAAAAAACTCAAAATATTGAGAAAATCGCCTTTAAAGTTGTCCAAATGAAGTCCTTAGCAATGCATATTACTAATCAAATGATGATTAGTCCTAATGATTTTGGAATAAAAGAAAAATTGATAATGTTGACCCATACAATGTATTGTTGGTTATTGCTACAAATATACCCATGTGACTTATGACTGGGTTTGTGCTCCAGGGTCACATATATACACACACACACACACACACACACACATTTGTTGGTATTATTAACATTTGTTTGTTTCCTTTTTTGTGGCACTTTCATGGGTCTGAAATGTTATAACTTTCATAAAATGTTGGTTTTACATTAGAGGTCAAAAATTAAATGAACAGACAAAACAATACCTGAGCGTAGATATATATAATATATATTAGATATATATATATATAATCGTGAAAGAAAGAAAATGATAAAAGTTATTATTATTATTATTAAAAATAAGAAAAGACTATCAATAATAATAATTATTATTATTATTATTAATATTATTGTTGTTGTTGTTGTTTTTGTTTTTGTTGATAACAGTTATCAAACATATATAAAGATGTAGCTTGTGACTCTAAGGCTTAAAAAAAAAAAAAAAAAAAAAAATATGGGACACCAAAGTATAAGGGGCTGCTATTGTACTTACATTGTTCACTATAAATGTTAAGCTCTTTCTTTTTTTTTATCTCCATTATTTTACATATGTGCGATTCTTAGAATCGTGATAATATTCCCAACTCTGTAAACTGCAAAACATACTCTCTTGTTGGTTCCATCATAATTTTTTGAGATTTATAAAAGCGTTGAGACACGGTTGCTTTATTTATCTCATGGGAAACTGAGAAACTATTTCATGTTTGCGTCTTGGGTGAAACAGATGTTGTGGCGATAACAAACTCTTTCATGAATCACAAACCACTTATTATGCTATTGTTCATTAAGTGTAACATGTTTCTCCAATTAGGTGCTGTCACAACAGGGTTTGTTCAGTCGGAGTGCACTGCCAGACAAAAGCCTCCCGTTGGGAAGAGGGAGCGTGTTTTCCATGGATTCTGCATTGTTGATCCCCGGCACAAAGGTACAGCTATTTATTCCCCTCTTAATTATGCCTGACATTTACAATTACTGACCATTTGGGTTCTGACCGTGACTCTTTCACTAGTGCTTTGGATTGTCAAACACTGTTAGGAGCACTTAGATCAGGCAGGGCTTTATGGGGACAGTGCAGAGGCCATTACAAGCACATTGCGACTCATTTCCAAAGCTTCTCAATTTCCTAGTAATGTCATAAGCAGATCGATGCATGCTTTGTTTAATTGGTTTACCAAAATCTAGATGTTACAGTGATGAAGCCTTTGTAAATATAGATAACTTTACCAGGCTCTCAACCACAAATAAGTGGAAGAGATGAGTTGGGGAGGACGAGAGCGGTAAATGGAAACAGGATTTGTTTTTGGGGTCAGAAACTGCAGCAATTAGATTAACCTGTCTCGTGTGAAATGAGATGTCTCTCTCTCTCTTTACAAGAATAGGATTTCTTGTGGCAGGCCCTTTCAAACAAACGGGCCATGCAGCCTGTGAATGGAGGTATGACTCGTACAGTTTTAATTGTGTGATGGTCCACTAACACTTTCGGAAATCTTTTGAAATGTTAACTGAGGACTTATGCAGTCAGGTAAAATATTTCATTTTTGTCTTTCAGTTGGAGAAATTATCTTTTATGCAGCTTTAATGTGTAGATGCTTCACATTGTGTGAGATATTCATGCATGTGTTCCATCACGCAAGTCCTAAGATCACTATGAGAAATTAAATAAGATTATGGCCATCAAGTAGTTTTTTTGCAGTCATAACAATGAGCTTAACCACGATTTTTAAAGTGCCCCTATTATGGGTAATGAAAGGTTCATATTTTGGTTTTGGGAGTCCCCAACAACAGGTTGACATGCATGCAAGGTCAAAAAACACTTTCATTGTCTTATTGTCACGTTGCGGCTGTGCCAGGGAACAGGCAGGACGACGAGGATGAAGGACACAAAAACACTTTAATGAATACACGAGAGGGTAGGAGCACACGGACAGGGTAACATTCACAATAACTGACAAACTTGAACACAATGGACAGGAACCGATATAAGGTGGATAACGAGGGGCAGACAGGTGAGCACAATGCGGTGATTAACTAATAATGGGAACAGGAACAACCAAATAAGGACACAGAGGGAGAAACCATAATCGACAGTCCACAGGGGTGTGACAGATCGACCCCCCCCGGAAGGCGCGACCCGCGCCGTAACCGTATCATCGGGGAGGGAGTGTGGGCGCCCTGGAGGCTGGTGCAGGACTGGAAATGGGGCGGAGCCACTGAGAGCCTCAGCGGAGGACACGGGAGGCCATGGCGGAGCAGGGACCTCGGGAGGCCGCGGCGGAGTAGGATACTTGGGAGGCCATGGCGGAGCCTGATACTCGGGGGGCCATGGTGGATCAGGGACCTCGGGGGCCCACGGTGGATCAGGGGCCTTGGGAGGCCACGGCGGATCCGGGGCCTCGGGAGGCCACGGTGGATCAGGAATCTCGGGAGGCCACGGCGGAGCAGGGACCTCGGGAGGCCACGGCGGAGCAGGAACCTCGGGAGGCCACGGCGGAGCAGGATACGCGGGAGGCCACAGCGGAGCAGGGGAACTGGAGGCCACGGGGGATCAGGGACCTCGGGAGGCCACGGCGGAGCAGGGAGCTCGGGAGTGATAGATCCTCCGTGGCCTTGGCTGGCTCGGCCACGGGTGTATGGCCCCCCCCCCAAAATCTTCTTGGGGAAATTCCGGAATCCTGGGGGTCGCTCTGGAGGAGCGGGCACTTGGGGGCGCTCTGGGGCTGGAGCCGACCTGGGAGCGAGCTCTGGGGCTGGAGCAGTCATGGGAGCGAGCTCTGGAGCTGGAGCAGTCACGGGAGCGAGCTCTGGGGCTGGAGCCGTCACGGGAGCGAGCTCTGGGGTTGGAGCTCTTCCTGGGCTTAACCGGGGATCCGGAGCTTCCTGGGCTTACCTGGGGATCAGGAGCCCTTCCTGGGCTTGACTGGGGATCAGGAGCCCTTCCTGGGCTTACCGGGGAATCAGGAGCCCTCCCTGGGCTTAACTGGGGATCAGGAGCCCTCCGTGGGCTTAACTCGGGATCAGGAGCCCTCCGTGGGCTTAACTCGGGATCAGGAGCCCTCCCTGGGCTTAACTGGGGATCAGGAGCCCTCCCTGGGCTATACTCGGAAACAGGAGCACTCCGGGGCTTAACTGGGGATCAGGAGCCCTCCCTGGGCTGAACTCGGGAACAGGAGCCCTCCGTGGGCTTAACTCGGGAACAGGAGTCTTCCGTGGGCTTAACTCGGGGACAGCCCGCACATCTGGGCTGAGGACAGAGACGGTGCTGGGATGAGATGGGTAACCGGAACCTTTGGATGGGTATGTGGAGGGTCCGGGCGAGGGGTGAGCTGGTGAGGCGGGGTGGTTTTCGGGAGGGACTGGATTCATGACAGAGACTGGCGGGCTTGAGAGCACTGGTTTCGGGATGCCAGCTGCCCGTGCCGAAGCCAGTCTGGGATACGGACGAACAGCTGTAATTTGCCTGGTCTCATGAATATCTGTGGGGACTTGACTAGACTCATAATAATGAACCACTGTCACGGCCTGGGCTCATGGAGATCACGTGACTTGCCTAGACTCATGACTATCAGCTGTGACTAGACTCGACCCAGGAAGACCAACTTCTTCTACCTCCAGATTAACGCCATTCAGATACAGGACCTGATTAACCAGCTCGATCAGGGGAAAGCTAGACGTGGGAAGATCACCACCGATTACGTCATTATCCAGCCCCAGCCGAAAACAGACCCAGAGGACATAATCCAACCAGCTCACCTGGTGAGAGAGCTCTAGGAACTCCTCCACATACCTCTCCAAATCCCGACCACCCTGCCGCAGACACCAAAGCCTGTCCTCAGCCGTTGACATCTCGTTTTTTGAGGTTAGTTATTCTGTCACGTTGCGGCTGTGCCAGGGAACAGGCAGGACGACGAGGATGAAGGACACAAGAACACTTTAATGAATACACGAGAAGGTAGGAGCACACGCACAGGGTAACATTCACAATAACTGACAAACTCGAACACAATGGACAGGAACTGATATAAGGTGGATAACGAGGGGCAGACAGGTGAGCACAATAAGGTAACTAACTGATAATGAGGACAGGAACAACCAAATAAGGACACAGAGGGAGAAACCATAATCGACAGTCCACAGGGGTGTGACACTTATAGTATGCATTTATTTTTACCTTACATGCTCAACGACTCCCAAACGATTCGCTCAACGATAAATTTTTCCAAACCCCTCCTGTGCATGACGCTAATCTGCGGTGATTGGTCTGATTGGTCTCATTTCAATTTCATCTTGCCTGTAATGCCTGATAAAGCAGCGTTTGTGAGCTCAGGGAATGCTTTGTTACCGGGGGAAACCGCTATTTTTACCTCTCCAAAAGCGGCACCTAGTGGCAAAGAATGAATTTGCATTTTCATTCAGACCAACGTGAAAAGACCAACAAGTGAGCGGTCAATATGCTAATGTTTCATGTTGACGACAACATGAAACGGCTTGGGATTCGTTGTAAAAACGACTCGTTTCAATGATTCAGAGTCGACTCTTTTGAGAGACAAATAACTTTATACACGGTGCACACGGTGAACTTGGCAGGATGTTTTCATTCACTTAGAGCTGTGTTACACACTGCATGAAAGGTCATTTTAAAAAATCCATAAGAAATTGTTTATTTTATATTAACTGTTATGTCATTATATCATTAGAATTATTTTAAAGGGGTCATATGATGCGATTTCAAGTTTCCTTTCTCTTTGGAGTGTTACAAAATGTTCGTGAATAGATAAGATCCCTAAAGTTGCAAAAACTAAAATTCAAATCCAAAGAGATATTCTTTATAAAATTTAAGGGTTAACCACGCCTACCTAAAGCGGTTTGTTCTAACACGCCCCCACATGTCTAAATCACTGTGTGGGGAGATTTGCATAACGCCGCCCAAATGTATACGCAAAGAATTCTCGCTGTAGTATTGTTGTTGCCGCCGCCATGTCGTTGAGACGCTGTGTGTTTCGTTGTGAAAGTAAAACGTCTCGGTTACGTATGTAACCCTCGTTCCCTGAAGGAGGAACGAGGACGTCACGTCGGAGGACCGACGAAATTTGGATCTCGCTTAGAGAGACCAATCCAATTTGAGTGTAAACTAAATGAGCCAATGCAAATTGGCATGCGATTATTGCATCCATCTGCCGCTGATCCAACAAGCTGGTAAAGTAGGAAGCAGGTTGCAGCGTATTCAGGTTTCGCTGATGGAGCGAGCCGTGACCCGCCGCTAAGCTGTGGTACCGGCCGGTGGCGATGGGACGTGACGTCTCTGTTCCCTCCTTTAGGGAACGAGGGTTACATACGTAACCCAGACGTTCCCTTTCAGTCGGTCACTCTCGACTTCACGTCGGAGGACCGACGAAATTGGATCCTACCAAAGGGCCACAGCTACTGCCCCTTCAAGTGTCCTGTGGAAGCCACCTGCGCCCCTATTTTGTGGCGTAGGCCAGGGCTTCTTCACAAGAGGACCAGATACTGCTGCAATGGCACTACCCAATGAATAAGACTGGATAACACTGTGAAAACGTACCCGTTCCACTCGGAACAGGAACGTTGCTGAAGCCCCATCCTTCCTGAAGGAGGTTCGGAAGTACTTACACATATGAACAACCATTTAGGAGCATATAGAAAATTAGAGGTGATTGTAACCCTCTTGGAAATGGCAGAAGTATGCCGGGGAAACACGGGCTCAAGGCTATAACGTGGACTTTACACATATGAGATCCACTTAGGTCTTACATATGGAACCCAGCCTTCTACCGGTTCTCGAGGATTCAGCGAGTGAAGGCCTGGCGCCGGACGCTCCGCCACGTTTGGCTGCCGAGGGGACGGAGGAACTCAACAGGGTCTACTGTATGGACTCTCTGGAGGGATTTTGCAAGCCGACCCGAAACCGGGGCCTATCAGTGCTTCTACCCGTTTGAGGTGAAAACACAGGAGGAAACCGGCTCCACACGAAGACTATAGAATCTAACGAACGTGTTAGGGGTCGCCCAGCCAGATACAGATATCCGCCAGCGAGGCGCCACAAGCCAGCGCCCAAGAGGATGCAACACCTCTAGTTCAGTGAGCTCGCAACCTGAACGGGCAGAGCACACCCTGTGCCTGATAAACCAGGGTGATAGCATCCACTACCCAGTGGGCCAACCTCTGCTTAGAGATGGCATTCCCCTACTGCCGGCCTCCGTGACAGACAAAGAGCTGTCTGAGGTCCTGAAGCTTTGCGTCCGGTCTACGTAGCACCATAAGGCTCAGACGGGACAGAACAAAACTAGGGCTGGGTCTGCCTCCTACAAGGGCAGCGCTTGGAGGTTCACCACCAGATCCCTGAAGGGAGTAGCGGGAACCTTGGGCACGTAGCCGGGCCGGGGCCTCAGGGTTACCTGGGAATCAGCCGGCCCAAACTCTAGGCACGAATCGTTGACCGAAAATGCGTGCAGGTCCCCTACCCTCTTGATAGAGGCCAATGCCAGCAGGAGCAAAGTCTTCATTGAGAGGAACTTCAGCTCCACTGCCTGTAAAGGCTCAAACGGGGCCTGCTTTTTTTTGGGTAGGGGGGGTGCCGTGAGCACCAGACTCAGGTCCCAAGAGGGTATAGAGGGGGGCCGTGGAGGATATAACCTTCTCGCCCCCCTAAGGAACCTGACGACCAGGTCATGCTTCCCCAACGACCTCCGTCTACGGGGTCGTGGTTAGCAGCGATCGCGGCGACATGAACTTTAAGGGTGGAGGGAGACAGCCTCCCCTGCTGCAGAAAGGAAAGCACAACTCTGATCGGGCATCTCCAGGGGTCTTCTCGGCGAGAAGAACACCACTCAACGAACAGGTTCCACTTCAAAGCGTAGGCGTGTCTCGTAGACGGTGCTCTCGCTGAAGTGATGGCGTCAACTAACTCTTGGGGTAGGTCACTTAGAACCTCTGCGTCCTTTCCAGGGACCAGACATGAAGTTTCCAGGGTCTGGACGCGGGTGCTAAAGAGTGCCCCGTCTCTGAGTCAGTAAATCCTTCCGCAGAGGAATCGGCCAGGGAGGGGCTGTCGCGAGGAACATTAGTTCCGGGAACCAGGTCCGGGTAGGCCAATAGGGTGCCACCAGCAGGACCTGCTCCTCGTCCTCCCTGACTTTGCACAGGAACTGTGCCAGAAGGCTCACTGGGGGAAACGCATACTTGCGAAGGCCCCGCAGCCAGCTGTGTACCAGTGCATCCGTTCCGAGTGTGCCGTCGCTTTAGTCAGGGCGAAGAACATATGGCTATGTTGAGAGTTTCTGGAGATGGCATAAACCCGTGTATATCACTGAGCGCTCCGAACGTCCCCAACCCCAGCTCGACCCGTCCTGGGGTATTGAGTCGCCTTCTCCGCGGTAGCTAACAGCTTCGGGACAGCTCGTCTGGCTTTGCTTGTATTTTATCTGGTGCGCAGCCCTCATGGTAATGTTGATACAGCACGAAGCACCACGATTGTTATGGACTCCAGAGCAGGACGGTGGCGGGGCGAGTTTGCGATAAGCGACTGGGTTGCGCCGGACCACCTTTCGGTTGATTGTACGAAACGGGTCCGAGGTATTGTCCATGCGGGAACGTACATGATGAATCGTAAGACGCCCTTGTTAGATGGAAGTCAGGGCAACGGTGCAACTGCAGCAACTGATGGCCCAGTGATGTGCCTAGTGAAGTCATGGGCCCTTTAGTTCAATCACCCCTGACACGGCAAGGCCAGTTGTACTGTGCGCTCCCTTAGCCGGTGGTGACTGGCACTGTGCAACCCAGCATGCTGGAGACCGCTACAGTCGGGCACTCCTGCCCGGAGAGAAACGCTAGGTCTGACCACAGGTTGGTGAAGGTTGCGGAGGCCTGGTGTAAACCTGGACCTTGGAAGGTACCGCGTTGCCACGCCCAGCTCGAGGACGGCCATGGGAGCAAGTGCTGCAGCGGTATCATATGAGTAGCCCAGTGGCGTGACTGCGCCGTTGGGCCGACCATATGCCCCAGGAGCCTCTGAAACAAATTCAGTGGGACCGCCATCCTGCTCTTGAATGTATCAAGCAGTTCAACACCGACTGAGCACGTTCCGGCGTGAGGCGTGCTGTCTGTCCGACCAAGTCCAACTCCATACCGAGAAAAGAAATCCTCTGCACGGGGAAGAGTTTGCTCTTTTCCCAGTTGACCAGAAGGCCCAACAGGCTGAGGTGTGAAAGCACCAAGTCCTTGTGCTCGCACAACTGATCCTGAGACTGGGCAAGTATGAGCCAATCGTCGAGATAGTTGAGGATGCGAACACCCTGCTCTCTGAGGGGAACAAGCGCTGCCTTCGTGACCTTCGTAAAGACACGGGGAGACAGGGTCAGCCCGAAGGGCAGGACCTTGTACTGGTATGACCGCCCCTCGAACGCAAACCACAGGAACGGCCTGTGGCACGGAAGGATCAAAACATGGAAGTACGAGTCCTTCAGGTCGATCGCTGCAAACCAGTCTTGGGGACGGATACACCTGAAAATGCATTTCGGAGGGAGCATCTTGAAACGGGAAAGGGGGGGCCCCGGTGAAGGGCCCGGGTCACGACGCGCAGGTCCAAGATAGGTCTCAATCCACCGCCTTTCTTGGGTACAATGCAGTTAGGGGCTGTAAAACCCTGACCTCATATCGGTTGGAGGAACCGTCTCTATCGCGTCCTTCGCCAGTAGGATTGCGATCTCTGCAGGCAAGACAGGGGCATCTGCTGCCTTCACTGACGTAAAGTGGACGCCCCTGAAATTGGGAGGGTGCCGGGTGAACTGAACCACATATCCGAGCCTGATGGTTCGAAGAAGCCATCGAGACGGGCTCGGTAGCTCTAGCCAGGCTCCCAGACGCCGCGCAAGTGGCATCAACGGCACTACAGGCGTACCCGCAGCGGGGCAGCATGAAAGAACGCAGGGACCCGGCCCAGGCGTCTCTTTGCCGGTCCGAGGCGGGGTCTGGTGTGTGTAACACTGACCTGCGTTTGAGCAGAGGGTGTGTGGGTAGTCCTTTGGTTCGTCCTCCCGATCTGCCCGCTGCTGCTCACTGGTGAGAGAGGAGGGGTAGAGTGTGAGAAGTTACTTAGAAGTCCATCAACCACCGTCCCCTCTGCCCCCCTTTTTTTTTTGTGAACAAAAACAATAGAGGAAGTGCTCTGTGTCGAGATTGGGTACCACGACTCGAGGTCATTGGTGGAAAAAGGATCCTCAGCCACGGCCCTGCATCCGGGGGAGGGAGTGGGTGTGCTACCATCTCCTCAAGAGCACGTCCTTCCACCTCTGGGCTCGCCCGCTCCGGGGTCCTCTGCTCTTCGCGTGCCACCAGGTTTGTGCGGGGGGCACTGGACGGGCGGGGCGGCTGCCCTGACCCGGACCGGCTCCACGGCCAAAGCTTTGCTGGAATGGGCGCTAGGGAGCTATGCCACTGGTGATTTGGCGGTGGAATGGGGGGCGCCCTCGGCGGACGCAGCAGCTGAACACTGCAGGATGTACCTGATTGGCCTCAGTCTGCTTTGGTCAGCGGGGAGCTGCTGGGCAAGTTTTCCACCGTGTCGCCGACAGGCCGGCCGGGGACACGGGGGCGTTCAAGAATCGTGTATTTTCCGTCTCGCGCATGTCAGCCAGTCACAACCAGAAATGGCACTCCCCGACCACCATAGTGGACATCGCACGAACCAGAGACCGCGCCGTAACCTTCGTCGCTCGTTGCGCGAGGTCCGCCGCGGTGCGGAGTTCTTTGAGAACTTCCGGTTCGTGACCACCCTCGTGCAAGTCCCTCTGTGCCTTGGCCTGGTGCACTTGCAATAACGCTGTACCGTGTAAGGCGGAGGCAGCTTCTCCATCGGTCGTATAGGCATCGCTGGCCAGCCGAGTACCTACAGACCCGGGAGAGGAGGCACGGTTCTCCCTGCCGGTTGAAGGCGGTATTAGGACACAACTGCATCGCAACTGATCGCTCCACCGGGGGGACCTTTGTAACCCCCTGACTGCCCCACCATCAAGGGTGGTGAGGGAGGATGAACCACCGGGCCGGTTTCTGGCAGTAAAAGGTGCCGTCCACGACCTGTTGAGCTCCTCATGCACCTCCGGAAAGAAAGGCACCGAGGCAGGGCGCTGAGAACCAGCACGGACCGCCCCGGGAACCAATCGTGCAAACTTGAGGGCTCGGCACACGGTGAAAGTCTTCACTCGAGCCCTACCCCTACTTTGGCCCGGGAAAGCATAGCCATTATTTTTGGATCCGATCCAGCATTGCTACGGTCCCGGAGGAGAGCAGCGCAGCTGAATATTCCTCTCCAGAAAGCTCTGGCTCACCCTCCGATGTGGCAATCGAAATCCGATCGTCGGGGGGAGCCTCGGAAGAAACAGGTGGTACCCCCCGGGAGGGTCCAGGCTGCTCTTTTGAGAGCTCCGCTGGTTTCGAAGTGACGGCGGGCTTGGGCATCCCGGAGGAATTCCTCACCGTGACCGTAAGACTAGTCCGCCCACCACCAGAAAAAGGACGCCCCCCGCTGCCACCAGAGGGAACCCCAGATCTAGGCGGTGGCACGGGCACTCTGCCCCCTTGCGGGTAACAGAGTCCGGTCCGCAACTCCGAGATGGTCATACCCCCGCCATGGGAGCATGAGCCATCCACGAAAGCCACCTCAGCGTGCTACATGCCCAGACACGTGAGGCAGCGATCGTGACCATCAACCAGCGCCAGGTAACGACCGCATCCAGACCGCCCGGGTGATACGTTGTCTATAGCAAGACCAACATCGTCTTTACAAAGACATAACGTCAAGAATGCCATGTAACGTCGTCTTTAAAAAGACGCACCCAAAATTTCTCTTTTAGGGGAAAAAGCTCTTTTAGCGTGCTTGAGGCGCACAGGGGAGATGAACATTTGCAACACAAACAGGGGGTAGTACAGCCTGATGTGAGCAACCCACTCGACACAGGTAACCACCACCGCTAAAGCGCCGTACCGCCAACACGAAGAGATCTCAAAGAGCGCGCTGAACTCGTTCAGACTTCTTCTCTCAGTAGAGTAGTCAGGAAAAGAACGATATGATCGCTCGGCTCCGAAGCGAAAAGCCTGAATATGCGCTGCAACTGCTGCCTACTATACTCAAGCTTGTGTTAGCAGCAGGCAGCTGGATGCAATAACTCGTATGCAATGGAATGGATCATTAGTTTGCCCAACGAAGTAGATTGGTACCTCTAAGCGGATATGTATCCCCATTTGTCGGTCCTACGACGTGGACATCGAAGTGACCACGATGAATGGGAACTACTGGGTGGTCTTCCAAAAGAGGACACAACTAGAATTTAGTGGTTAAGTTGTATTTACAACACCTGTTCCAGAACAGTTCAACCCAAATCTTCAGATGTGTGCAGCACATTTTATGAAAGACTGTTTACTGGGAGGAGCTGCCGGTGTCAGACATTTATCCCTACGTCAGATTGTCATACCAGGGTTTACTGCGCATGCGCAAATCAATATTGTGTCCTTTTTCTCACGCTTAACAGCAATATTTAATGTATCTGCCTTACTGTAAGGGTAGGTTTAGGGTTGGGGTAGGTGTAGACTTTAATAAAACACAATCTAATAGGTAGAAAAAATTATTTATTGTTGGTTTCCTGTAGCGGTATTCCTTCTAGCCATGCACACAGGAATATAACACTAATTACGATTTGTTTTTTTTTTTTTTTTTTTTTTTTTTTTTTTTTTTTTTTATCTTTTTTTTTTTTTTTTTTTTTTTTTTTTTTTTTTTTTTTTTTTTTTTTTTTTTTTTTTTTTGTTTTTTCATTACTGTATAGGGTAGGTTTAGGGTTGGGGTAGGTGTAGGTGTAGACATTAATAAACCATAATTTGACAGGTAGCATTCTTCGTTGTCGACTGTCGACAAATCGACAGAACTCCGGTGTTCCGGTGAATTCAGTTCCCGTTACCCCTTCGGCGCGCATGCTGACCCTATACAGTCTATGATGCTGACAAATAATGCTGACTCACAATCTGTAAGTACGTTTTCATATTTAAAGGATTTGCCACTGATGATTCAAACGCGAGTTTTAAGCAGTGTAGAGTAGCGCTTGTTGTTTGTCATTTCTCCGATCACAAATGCAGAATTGGTTTTATGTGTACGCGGCGCCAATGCAACGCACACATAAAAACACAGTTTACAAGTCATATAAGCAGTAATTATGTTCCCACTGATAAATACAGTTCTTTTTAGCAACGTCATATGACCCCTTTAAACCATCTTGCATGAGCCCACAGTCAAAACAATTAATTAAGTTAGCAATTTAATACGATCCACACCAATTTACTCTCTTTTCTTAATTACACTTTTATACAGATATTCGTTAATGAGTGTTTCATCACTTCAAAGTCCTATGGGTTGGTTTTTAGCAGCTTTTTTATCACAATGAATGAATGAATGAATTAGTACTGTCAAACGATTAATCGCAATTAATCGCATCCAAAATAAAAGTTTTTGTGTACATTATACATGTATGTGTACTGTGAATATTTATATAAATGCACAACACGGTATAAGTTTGAAAAATATTTATGGTTATAATTTTATAGTCATATTCTTATATTTATAATTATATATAAATGATTTTTTATATATACAATACATATTTTCTTAAATAGAACATGATGTGTGTGTATTCTATTAACATAATAAATATAACAGTATACACACATTATCTGTGTAATACCAACAAAAAAGTTAATTAATCGCTGACAGCACTAAAATAAAAACTATTAAATAAATAAATAAATACATAAATAATAAAAACTTCAAATGTGTCTATGCGTTCAAATGATTATATTTTATTTTTTAACCATGTCCCAGGACCCAGACTCTCAGTCTTAAACTATGTGAAAATCCATAATAAATGTGTTGATACATTTTTTTAACAAATGTGTTATTAATAAATGTATATATTGTTACAAAATTACTAGCACAATTACATTTAAAACATTTTTTTTTAGTTAGTGTATTTGTCTACTAGGTAGACAACAGTAAAGAGCTTGAGATAGTATGAGGTACACGTGATGTATGAACAAAATATAAAAACAAACAAAATATATTATTGTTGTGTCCTATTTCCTGTCAAGCTGTAATATTGTCAAATTATGCAAAAAGTGTGAAAATATTATTTGCGCATATGTTTGATGTGGGAGCTATTAAGTTCACAATTAACAAGCCAAAGGAATCTGCCATTTTATTACAAAACTGGTTAAAATCTGATTTACTCCACTGTAATTTCCATCGCAAAAAGAAGAGTGATTTTATATGTGGTGCAGCTGGCATTTATCATTTCTCCATGTAGGTTGAGGGAGGAAAACTTATAGAGTTATCTTGTGATGCATCTGTATACATTGTTGGACATGTGGACAAATTAAATAAAACTAGTGAGACTAATGAAAAGTGTGTTTTAATAGAGATCTAATTGTTCAAGCCAAAAGTGCAGATATAAAAACAAATGCCTTCAAACAGCATTGTCACAATCTGCAAACATCTCTTGCTTGAACATATTAAGATGTCTGAGTATTTATACTCAAAGTATGAAGTCTAATCTTACTTAATTCTCCTAGCAATCGAAGGTCGTACATGTCCCTCATTGTAGATGTTGTATTTGGACAAAAAGCAATCTGGTTTGTTATTATCCAATCTCATCTGGAAGTGGCTTTCATTTGCAAAACATTCTGAGTCTAGTGTGTGGCCCTTTGAATTAGGTTTGAATCCACTGAGCTTGCTGATAATACCAAGTCCTTATTGAAATCTGCTCCTGGAGTGCAACCAACGTTTCTGAGGTCTTGCTCATGCAAGATATAAACAAGTCAAATGGTCTGCACAGCAGGTATTGACACTGTAATCATACCCTTGGTTTGTCAATTCCGTTTAGAGAGCATCCAATCGGAAAACTGGCTGTAAATACTCTGCATATGGAATCCTTTTGTTTACAGTGCTTTGAAAAGCCCGCTGCTTACATCTGACAGCCTAGCTTAATATGATGGGATGTTTAGATTATTCCAATATGTTTGAAATAGTCTTACCCTCTATAGCCATTTAATTACTACTTAAAATGATCTTTTGAAAAAGAAAAGTACCATACTTTTAAAAAGAGTATATTTATTATGGAAATAATAGATGTTAAACTAATTTTACTTAAATGCAAACTGAATATAATGTGACTCCTAATTGCATGTTAATTGCGATTAAATGAAAAAGTATTATAGTTTAAGTTTGCATAAAATGCAGTTAGCTGAACTGTAGAATGCTTTCTGATCCACTTAAGTAGGACTTAAGTACATCTTTTATCTTTATTTACTAATATATATACTATATATATATACATACCAGATAAATTGTAGTGTGTGTGTGTGTGTGTGTGTGGGGCTTGTGTGCCTTGGTGTGTGTGTGGTGGTGTGTGTGTGGTGTGTGTTTTTGTGTGTCTCAAACTATACAAATATGTAATTTCTATGAAAATTGTGTGCTGATGTTAAATATATTGTAATTTTACATTTGTAATGATAAGTTGGCAATTGCAGTTTACATTATATTAAATAATATTCGATGTAATATAGAATAGACCCTATACAGGTATAAGAAGTACTTTACATGTGCTTTAGCAGGTTAGTCAAACATCCAAAAGGATTTTAATGCAATTAAATGTAAAATGTTAAATTACTCAAAATGTTTTCTTTTAGTTTGATTAGAACAAGTCTGAAGCTGTGACTGTATTTACATCTGAAGTAGCCTTTTATTTAATATCAAATTAAATGCAAGTACAGTATATATATATATTATATATATATATTATATATATATATTATATATATATATGATATAATTTTATTAATTATTAATTATTTTTTTAATTTTATTTATCATTTATTGATCGAATGGTGTTGAGGACAATTTACATGTATTTTTAATTTACTTTAGAAGTTCAAATCCCCACCTTGCCATTGCAGACTTGTAGACATATGTATACATTATGCTTATACTGGAATTTACAGTTCGCTTTTAATTAAATTCAGAATGGTGCGCAACCCTGGAGAAAGAAAAAGAAAAAATTTAGGAAAAGCGTGCGGTAATGTCAGCAGTAACTCTGCTACAGGTGTTTTCACACCTGTGTTACTGAGAGGAGACCCAGCATCCCAACAGAAAACCACCATAATTTAACATGGGAGTTTGCAGTCTTACTGGAGATGTAGCCACAGCAACCAGAGCTCCGTGATGTTTGTTCCCTCGGATGTAGATTAGAGTAAGAGGTGGTGTGGATCACACCTGCGACAGAAGGCCGGGACGTCACCACACTCACACTGCAAACACCAATCTCACGCACCTGCATGCCTGAAGCGCTAATTTATTTCAGAGTGTAGGCTGAGAGACGAGAAAAGATATGTGTGCTGTTGACATGCTCCTGACCAACTCGACAGAGGGATTCATCAAAGAATTATTGCACCTAAAGAGTCATAATGTAGCCCACAGCCTACTTTCAAATAATCAACTCAAAACAATCATCCTCCTTATATTCTCTAATCAGTTTGGGATATGGATTTCAAGTTAAATTAAATTAATTTAAAAGAGAAAATTCAAGTTTGGTTCGGTTCCCCATGCAGATGTTTTCCTGCCTGCAGATGCCTTTTCAATTTAGGCCGAGCTGACTTTGATGTAGCCACTATTTTACCTTCGGAACTTGCCGTTTACTTTCAGCTGAAAGACTGATTGCAGTGTGGTAAGTCACATTGCTTGGAAAAAGAAACTCTGGTCAAGTCAATGAAGGCTTTCATTTGTGCACATGTTTCTAAATGGCTCATAGAAGGCTTCTGGGCATGTACTTGCATATCATTAATCAAAGACATTGAAATAATGCATGAGGCTTATTTGTAACCTGGGAAAATATTTTCTACAAATTAGGATGAGGTCTGTTTTCTTTGGTCACACCTATAAGGTAACAGAACCGTTCCAAATCTCTGCTCAAATTATGTTTCCCGGCTGAGTTTGAAAACAGACGTCCGTTGAGATCGTCTAACAACCAACTACTTACATTTAAATTTAAAGCATTCAGAGGCGAACCAAGATGAAGTGGGGCCCCAGGTAAAATTAATAGATTATTTTGTTAATATATCTTCGTTACCTATTTATACAACATACAAAAAGTAGTTAAAACGCATTTATAAATGGTTAGTTCCATTCCTCGATTCTGATTGGTCAGCAGCTGTGTTTTATTCACAATACAGCACAGCTATGACCGCTTCACCCAACGGTTCTGTGTATTACTGAGCAACACCCTTAGCAACATAAGCAATCAATAATATAGGATCAAAACTTTCATTTATTATGTATTTCGGCAGACTTATGAGATACATCCAGCTGCAGAACCGTAACGTCACAACAGTCTCAGGACAGCAGCGTCAAGCCGGAAGTGGGCGGAGCAAAAGTTATCTTACTAAGCATATGCCCCACATAGTGCTTTTGGCAAGTCAAGTCACCTTTATTTATATAGCGCTTTTAACAATACAGATTGTGTCAAAGCAAACACAACCCCCCTAAACAGCATAATTAGGGAAACTGTGTGTCAATAAGGCAAACTGACAATAAGAAACACAAATTTGCTCAGTTAAAAGGACAGTCATAATTGAATTACCTAGTGCATGTCAAGCATCCCACGCACGGCCCAGTTTACAGGATGGAATGATTCCTTGGCGAAGACATATGTCCAACGATAATGCGCTGGGAAAAGATTATTGTCCCCCACTGACATAACAGCAAAGCGTCCCGGAGGAGATTCTCCGCAGGTGGAAACGGGGAACTACAAACTCAACCGATCAGCAGCAAGCCGTGACAGAATGGGAGGAAAGAACAACCCTTCGCGCTTGGAGGCAACGCCAGGCTCACAGTCGGCCTGGGCGCAGTTCTCTCTGACAAGACGAACAGCATGTATGGAAAAATAAATTTAAGATGTAATATAACAGACGATGAACACTATTAACAGCGATTAGTATATGATGCAATCAAACTTATAGCAAAATGTGGTGAAATGTTGTTTCAGGGTTGGCATCATCTGAGGTCCACTGAGTGTTGCATCATCTCTTCTCTGGTGTTCTGGATCCAGACTGAAGCTTGTGTAAATCCTAGTTACCACGGGATGTCAATCCTGTGGCAAAAAACAGAGAAACAAATACAAACATAATTAGCGTAGCTGCTGTTCCAACCAAGCAAAAATGATTTGTTTAACCCAAACTAAAGAATAATAATGTGCATTTGATTTGATATAACTGCAGTAAAAGATTATGAGATTCATTATTTGAATGTTTGGCCAAAGAGGTGTGTCTTTAATCTATATTTAAACAGAGATAGTGTGTCTGAACCCTGAACGTTATCGGGAAGGCTATTCCAGAGTTTGGCAGCCAAATGCGAAAAAGCTCTACCTCAATTTAGTGGACTTTGCTATCCTAGGTACTACCAAAAGTCCAGAATTTTGCGACCTTAGGGAGCGTGATGGATTGTAGCGTGGTAGAAGGCTAGTTAGGTACGCAGGAGCTAAACCATTAAGGGCCTTATAGGCAAGTAATAATATTTTGTAACTGATACGGAACTTAATAGGTAGCCAGTGCAGAGACTGTAAAATTGGCGTAATATGATCATATTTTCTTGACCTGGTAAGGACTCTAGCTGCTGCATTTTGGACTACATGTAGCTTGTTTATTGAAGATGCTGGGCAACCAGCTAGCAGTGCATTACAATAGTCCAGTCTAAAGACCATGAATGCACAAACTAGCTTTTCTGCATCAGAAACACGTATCATGTTTCGTAAATCGTGGCAATGTTTCTAAGATGGAAGAATGCTGTTTTTTTTAACATGGGAAATATGATTTTCAAAATGTGCTATCTAATATAACACCCAGATTTTTGACTGTAGAGGAAGTAACAGTACATCCGTCTAGTTGCAAATTGTAATCCACGAGATTCGGTGTACTGTCTTTTGGTCCAATAAGTAATATCTCTGTCTTATCCGAATTTAATAGGAGAAAATTATTGGTCATCCAATCTTTTAAATTTTTAACACACTCTGTTAGCTTAGATAAATTAGAAGTTTCATCTGGTCTTGTTGAGATATATAGTTGAGTATCATCGGCATAACAGTGGAAACTAATCCCGTATTTTCTAATAATATTACCAAGGGGCAACATGTATATCGAAAATAGCAGAGGACCTAGGACAGATCCTTGTGGCACTCCATATTTTACTGGTGATAATTGAGATGACTCCCCATTTAAATGAACAAGGTGGTAGACTTGACATCAATCTACGTTGATGTCAAGTCATCGTTTTATTATAACGATTTAATCAGATGATAGATAGATGAGGTAAATAGACAAAGCTTGAGGATTTGAACATTTGATTTATTTTAATTTTTTTACAATTATATATTCCATTATACACATTATCATACATAAGTAGCAAAAGAAAAAATAAAAATAAAACTGAAGAAAATAAAACAAACAAATGTTAAAGCAAAGCAGGCACACATTTAACAAGAAATATCTAAATTGACAAAAGAAAACTAAAATAAATCACAACTTGAGAAACATGTAATTTATTTTGAGGCCCCTTTTGTCCATGCACTCATCGAGAAAAATGTCCGTATTATCTTTAAATTGGAATTGGAAAACAAAAGGTCATGAGTTTTAGTCAGAATGTAGCAAGCATTATCAAGTTTTGGTTGTTTTTTTTCTCAAGTCCCAATTTGAAAGATTAAAAAAAAAAAAAAAAAAAAAATACCCTGCTGCAGATTTCAATCTCCTGCTCTTCCGGAACTTGCACGTCAGTAGGAAAGTTTCCTGTGAAAAATTATGTAATTGTAGTCTGCTGGACAGAGAAAAACGTAAGCGAGAAAAAGATACATTTCAACAGCAAAAATTTTCCAAGAGAATGAGGCACCACCATTTTAGTATTAGAGGAAAATCAAACTGGCAAATAAGGAAAAGCAAATATTAATAAATCATCAAATTGAATTAAGTCCCAATTATCTTTTTAAACAACAACTTACAGCTGTGAAATCAAAGGGCATCTCAAATACCATGTACAGATCATCCTGAAAAAACTATTTAATACAGAGGTCAAGGAAAGCACTTTTGTTTATCCATTCTAATGAAAACGTAGTTATACATACATATATATATTAGGGCTATCAGTCGATTAAAATGTTTAATCTAATTAATTACATTGTGTTGATTAATTAATAAAATTAATCGCAAACTATATTTGACTGTGAAAAAACCCCCAAAAGAAAGAAATATTTTATTTGATTCAACATAAAATTGATTACACGTTTAAGCTACAATGGCCTAAGAAACTATTCAACATAAAAGATAATTTGAGACCCCCAACTTTCAAGAAACAAAGTTTATTTCATTCATGCAATGGAAGTCATTGGTAGCCAAAACAGCTTTGTTACCAACGGTCTTCAAAATACCTTAATTTATGTTCCACAAAAGTAAGTAAGTCATTCAGGTTTGAGTAAATGATGACAATGTTATTTTTTGGGGTGAACTAAATTTTCCCTTTTTTAAAATGAAATACTCTAAATAAGAAACTAAAACTGCCAGCAGGTGGCGGTAAATGTCCTTATGAGTCATTTATTCATTCATTCATTCGATTCGTTCAAACGGCTGATTCATTCAGGAATTCAATAAACGGCTCAACTTTAGATGGGCTTTGCATCATTGTTCACCCGATTCGTTCCAAAATGCAGTTCATTCAAAAAGCTAAACCACTGTGTATCTGAGATTGCCCAACAATTATGCTGGCTTTCAGATCCTTTTTGTTGCCAAAAGAGCAAAAACAGAAATTGTGTTAGATTGTATATACACAATAAGATAAAACAATGATCATGTAAATATCATTTTATATATAATTGTGGTAGCTGTATATCGAAAATATAATACAATATGAACTTCTATTTACTCCCGAAATGTTGTGTAAAATCAATTTGGGACAACAGCACTCGTGTGAGTGCTATCCTACTCGTATCACACGAGTAGCGCCGAGCAAGGATCAAATCAAACGAGTGCTGTTGTGTAAAATAGCTTAGAAAAAAAAAAACGTGCGGCATTTTGCACCAGTATCTTGAATTTTATGGCATAACTGCATTCTGTTGCATGACCATGCATCATATCAAAGTCCCTTTCTATATTTTTTGCTCATATTTGATTACACACAAACACAGCTATATATAATATATATATATATACACACACATACACACACACACACACACTTTTTTTCACTTCTTTTTCCTTACCATCAACATGAAGATCCAACCGTCAACCGAGCCAGCCAACTGTTGTGGAACATTCTAAAATAATAGAATTGTCACGTTGCACTGCTGAGAGGAGTGAGAACAAGGAACGGAGAGTGTCAAGGAGAACATCAATCCAAATGGGTTTAATTAACACAAAGGAACACAGAACTCTCACGCTATACATGTAGACATGAACAATACGCTGAACTAAAGACAGGGAACAGTATTTAAAAACATGACAAGACGAGGGGATGACGAGACACCTGGGATCAGTGGAAATAAACGGGGAACACCTGGAATTAAATTAACATAATCAGGACAGGAACAGGAAACAAACCAAATATGGGCATAAACACTGGGACACCGGGAGTACATGGGGAACAAAACAGCACAAGCCTGACATCACGCCCCCCTCCGGAAGGTGCGACCTCGCGCCAAAGAACATCAAAGGGGTGTGAGGGTGGGCGCCTTGGCGATCCACAAGGGGGTCCCAGATCCGGGCGCCATGGCGGATCTGGTGGTTCGGGGCGCCATGGCGGATCTGGCAGACTAGGAGGCCATGGTGGATCTGGCAGACTAAGAGGCCATGGCGAAGCAGGTTGCCATGGCGGAGCAGGCAGTGCAGGTTGCAGGAGGAGTGGTAGTCAGCCCAGTGCCATGGCGGAGCAGGCAGTTCAGGTTGCCATGGTGGAGCTGGTAGCTCAGGGTGCCATGGCGGAGCAGGCAGTTCAGGTTGCCATGGCGGAGCTGGCAGCTCAGGGGGCCATGGCGGTTCCTCCGTGGCCTTCGTCGGCTCGGCCACAGGTATATGCCCCCCCCAAAAAAATAACAATTACTGGGAAAAACTAGGAATCCTGGGGGGCGCTCTGGAAAAGCGGGCACTTGAGGGCGCTCTAGAGGAGATTCAGGGACTGGAGCCCACCTTGGGCTAAACACGGGGACAGGAGCCCTCACGGTCCTAAACTTGGGAACTGGAAACCTCTCTGGGTTATACTCGGGAACAGGAGCCCTCTGTGGGCTTAACGGGAAATCCGGAGAGCCTTCATGGCGGAAACGGAGGGATCAGGAGCACGTCCTGGGCTAAACGAGGAATTAGGAGCCCTCCCTGGGCTTAACTGGGGATCAGTAGCCCTCGCTGGGCTAAACGAGGAATCAGGAGTCCTTCCTGGGCTAAACGGGGGATCAAGAGCCCTCCTTGGGCTTAACTGGGGATCAGGAGCCTTCCCTGGGCTAAACGAGGAATCAGGAGCCCTCCCTGGGCTTAACTGGGGATCAGGAGCCCTCCCTGGGCTAAACGAGGAATCAGGAGCCCTCCCTGGGCTTAACAAGGAATCAGGAGCCCTTCCTGGGCTAAACGGGGAATCAGGAGCCCACCCTGGGCTTAACTGGGGAACAGGAGCCCTCCATGGGCTATACTCGGGAACAGTAGCCCTCTGTGGGCAATACTCGGGAGCTGTGAAGCGCTTACGAGGAGCTGGCACTGGAGGGTGCTCTGGAGGAGCAGGCACAGCAAGGCGTGCTGAGTGCTGAACGGCCGGCGGGCTTGGGAATGTCACGGCTGGCGGGCTTGCCACAGGAACGGCTGGCGGGCTTGACTGAGGATGGATGGAACTGCTGTATGATGCCTCTGGGTTGGCGGAGAGGAGACGGGATCCGCTGACAAACCGAGCTAGGTTGATGTAATTGGGCAGGGTCCACCTGGACCCTGCCAGTGGCATCCACTGAGCAATCCCCTCATCCAAACCACCCCTGAAACAGTCCACCAGAGTCCACCGGTCGAGGGCAATCTGCATCGAGCAGGTGAGGAATTCACGGATATACTCCTCCAGTGGATGGCCGTCCTGGTAAACTGAACAATCGTTCGAGGGGATCCTTTGAAAAAAAATGGGTGAAAAAATGGTAAAGTAAAATGCAGGGTAGATCCCTGTTCACGGTTTCTGTAATGGTCTGCTGTTCTGTTTTAGGTCCGGTATTCTGTCACGTTGCACTGCTGAGCGGCGTGAGGAGCAAGGAACGGAGAGAGACGAGGAGTACATCAATACAAATGGGTTTAATTAACACAAAGGAACACTCACGTAGATACATGTAGACATGAACAATACCGGACGCTGAAGTAAAGACAGGGAACAGTATTTAAACACATGACAAGACGAGGGGATGACGAGACACACCTGGGATCAATGAAAACAAACTGGGAACACCTGGGATTAAATCAACATAATCAGGACAGTAACAGGAAACTAATCAAATATGGGTATTAACACTGGGACACAGGGAGCACATGAGGAACACAAGACAAGCATGACAAGAATATCATTCAGTTACTCCTGGAATAAGAATTGTCACAGATTGTCACCTTAAAAATGGTGCTTGCGAGCCTTAGCTACAGCAAATGATGTCACTTTGTCCTCCATATCCAAAGACCCTTGTATGTTCCGTTCAATTAAAATTAGTGCCAGCTGCTGACAGCCTCTCTTGGTTCATTGTTGACCTGAGGTACAGTGGGGCAAAAAAGTATTTAGTCAGCCACCAATTGTGCAAGTTCTCCCACTTAAAAAGGCCTGTAATTTTCTTCATAGGTATACCTCAACTATGAGAGACAAAATGCGGGAAAAAATCCAGAAAATCACAGTGTAGGATTTTTAAAGAATTAATTGGTAAATTCCTCGGTAAAATAAGTATTTGGTCACCTACAAACAAGCAAGATTTCTGGCTCTCACAGACCTGTAACTTCTTCTTTAAGAGGCTCCTCTGTCCTCCACTGGTTACCTGTATTAATGGCATCTGTTTGAACTCTTTATCAGTATAAAAGACACCTGTCCACAACCTCAAACAGTCACACTCCAAACTCCACCATGGCCAAGACCAAAGAGCTGTCAAAGGACACCAGAAACAAAATTGTAGACCTGCACCCGGCTGGGAAGACTGAATCTGCAATAGAATAGGTAAGCAGCTTGGTGTGAAGAAATCAACTGTGGGAGCAATTATTAGAAAAGGGAAGACATACAAGACCACTGATAATCTCCCTCGATCTGGGGCTCCACGCAAGATCTCACCCCGTGGGGTCAAAATGATCACAAGAACTGTGAGCAAAAATCCCAGAACCACACGGGGGGACTAGTGAATGACCTGCAGAGAGCTGGGACCAAGTAACAAAGGCTACCATCAGTAACACACTGCGCCGCCAGGGACTCAAATCCTGCAGTGCCAGACGTGTCCCCCTGCTTAAGCCAGTACATGTCCAAGCCCATCTGAAGTTTGCTAGAGAGCAATTGGATGATCCAGAAGAGGATTGGGAAAATGTCATATGGTCAGATGAAACCAAAAAAAACTTTTTGGTAAAAACTCAACTTGTCGTGTTTGGAGGAGAAAGAATGATGAGTTGCATACAAAGAACACCATACCTACTGTGAAGAATAGGGGTGGAAACATCATGCTTTGGGGCTGTTTTCTGCAAAGGGACCAGGACGACTGATCCGTGTAAACGAAAGAATGAATGGGGCCATGATCGTGAGATTTTGAGTGAAAACCTCATTCCATCAGCAAGGGCATTGAAGATGAAAATGTGGCTGGGTCTTTCAGCATGAAAATGATCCCAAACACACCACCCGGGCAACGAAGGAGTGGCTTCATAAGAAGCATTTCAAGGTCCTAGAGTGGCCTAGCCAGTCTCCAGATCTCAACCCCATAGAAAATCTTTGGAGGGAGTTGAAAATCCGTGTTGCCCAGCGACAGCCCCAAAACATTACTGCTCTAGAGGAGATCTGCATGGAGGAATGGGCAAAATACCAGCAACAGTGTGTGAAAACCTTGTGAAGATTTACAGAAAACGTTTGACCTCTGTCATTGCCAACAAAGGGTATATAACAAAGTATTGAGATGAATTTTTGTTATTGACCAAATACTTATTTTCCACCATAATTTGCAAATAAATTATTTAAAAACCCTACAATGTGATTTTCTGTATTTTTTCTCTCTCATTTTGTCTCTCATATTTGAGGAATACCTATGATGAAAATTACAGGACTATCTCATCTTTTTAAGTGGGAGAACTTGAACAATTGGTGGATGACTAAATACTTTTTTTCTCCACTGTATGTTTGTATCAGCTTTACTAGTTTTATTAGTTGAAAAGTAATTATGTTAACTATGTTAATTAATTTAATGTAGAAGAGCTAAATAAATAAAGTCAACTAAGTAAATGTAATGATATTTATTTATACTGATTCGTGGGTTCCACACTGGCAGCAAGACATAGTACCTAGGGATGCAAACTAATCATGGGTGACAAAGACGACCTCCCCCTTAGCCCCACCCCAAATAAAACCCTACATTTTTTTAAAGACTTATAATAATTTAAAGCCTTATAAAAAAAAATTAACTCTGCCAAAATTCACTTTAAATGTTCACTTTCATTCATGAAGACGACAGGGGGAAAAAATGGTCTCCTGGTGGAAAACAAAGACTTAAGATGAAAATGACATGAAATTACCATTATATCCTATATATAGATGGGAGCAGAGGATCACTCATCAGCTCAGTTGCCATTTCAACTCCCTAGTTTTTCTCACGTCTTGCTTTTGGATTTATTATAAGATGACTATGAAGTATATCAAGTGCAGGAAGTCACAAAGTCTCATGTCATTTAAAAATAAATAAATAAGCCCAGACACAAACAGCCTAGTATGGTAAATTATTTAAATACTTAACTAGTTAACTACAAATTAAGTTAGTTATTAATGGTATAATAAATAAATAATGCATTAAATATTTTGGCTTTTTTTTTTTTATTTAAAAGTTAAATTTTTAAAACATTGCCTAAAAAGCACACATCAAAGGAGAGCTTTAAGTTATCTTTACCTTTAGAATCTGTTAAAGGCAACACAGACTTGTTGTTGCTGACGTTTTGTTACTCTGAATTTACTCTGCATCACTTAAAGCACAGCTATTTTGACATCGGCTTGTCACATAGTTTGTTCCGTCCATTGCTACAGTTATCTTATCACCGTCAATAGAGGATAAATTTGGCGGATTCACTCGCGTAATTTTTTACACTCGCGTTTTTCATTCCTGAAACAATATACGTGGACGGTCCTCTTAAACTTTTCTTCAAACTGTGAATGTAATATGAAAGAGACACCGAGCAAAGGGCGCTTCCATTATGGTGCAACTGTCTGAGCTTACTCACGCGAAAACTCAGAGCTGGCCCAAGGCATAAGCGAACTAAGCGGCTGCTTAGGGCCCCGTGGCCACCAGGGGGCTCACAAGAGTACATGAAATGGCTTGATTTTTTTTTGTGATATATTGTGTCAATGGCAATGGTAATTATACAAAACCGCAATATTAAATAATTAGTAATCATTGGTGGAATCCCTATCATTTTCCCTAGGGAAGCCAATAGCACAAATCAGATCAGAGGTGTTTACTGTAGGTTAGTCAGAATCTGCTCTGAACTACTTGTTTATAAAATTTATGCACAGTTGCAATGGGTGCAATGTACTGATACATGTTCACCCTACTGTTTACGTTCACTTAAGACGTAATCAACTGTGTTTACATGAATACTCGTCAAAACGGACAATTTGACATCATTTTGTGTGTAATTCTCCGTTGATGCAATGCAAAAGAGTACTCGTGCGCTGTGAGACGCGCTTTGTGTGTACGGTGTCTGCGCTCAGAAAACCGGACCGAATTGAGTTCTCTCTTGCGTCATCAGATTTATCAATACGTCTGCTCTTCTCTTACTCCCACATATTGACATTTTTTTTACGTTTTATGTGACGTGCAGCAACCAAGTGCATTTTAGCTTATGTCCCGCCGGTTCATATGTAGGCCTACGCATAACTTCAGAGCCACGCAGCAGATTCGTTCTGAATGAATCTCATCCCAAATCGTCCCTCCCTAACATTTTAGTCTCGTTTTTATTTGTTGACTAAAATGTCAATAGATTTGCGTCATAGTTTTTGTCATTCAAAAATAGTTTTAGTTTGTTATCGTCTCATTGTCGTCTGTGAAAAAAATGTTGTTGACGACAATTATGATGAAAATTATTTGTCAACGAAATTAACACTGATAACAGCTTAACATTATTTACCTTTGCCTACCTTTGGGGTCTTTGCTATTATATTCCAATATCATGTAGTGAATTTTGCTTTTGCCAACCTAAGGAGGCGAAATACTGTAGTGATGGATACTCGCGTCACCAAGGACGTTATGATATTTGGATCACGTGTCACTTAAGGTGTGGTTATGAGTACATCGCATAAGAAAGATTGGTGGGATCGCTAACTTGTAGAACCTCTTTCTGTATCATCAACACAAGGAAGACACAAGTGTAATAACTTAGATTGTATTAACAAAAGATACACAAGAGTAATCAACAACTACTAAATGAATACCATAAATGAAATGGGAATAAAATGCATAAGATGCTTAAAATGCAAGTGATTATGTTGGGTGTTGCCATGTCAGAGCTAAGTTATCTGGAAAGACAAACTGTTGCTACTATGAAAGAAATAAGGTGAAGAACCATATTATGCATCAAACAAATACATTAAAGATTTGCTATAAACTGCAATCAGCTATATAATATCTAATGTAAATTAGAAACATCATATACTGATAATATCTAACAATGCCAAGGTCTCTGGAAGAGGTTTGGATAAGTGATATTTACATTCTCTGTGGTCGAATGAGCAGTCCGATGGCGGTGACTTCATCCACTGGTTGTGCTGGTAACAATGCAGTGGGGAAAGGACCAGGAATCTGTTTCGACAGCCTTGAACACGAAGCGCTAGAGGATGCTGATCTCCTGGAGCACCAAAGGGTCCTAGAATCTGGAACATGCAAATGTGGCCCTGGAGTAGGTGCAGTAGGTCCTTAGCCTGGAACACGCAAGCAAAGGTACCTTGGAGTGAAGGTTTGCTCGCCGGAGCTTAACCTTGTTGCAGATGTCTGTGTGTCTTCAGCCTCTCTGGGCTAGAGACTCAGAACTTGGTCGATCTGCTTTGTCTCTCTAGGATGGAGACTCAGGACATGCTGCTTCTGTTGTTGTCTCGCTGGATGAAGACTAAATGAAGTCTGAACGTAGATTATCTCTTTCCTCGCAGGCTGGAGGCTCAGAATGTGGTCATATCTGTTGCTGCCTCGAAGCTGGAGACTCAGGACTTGGTATCTGTTATTGCCTCTTCCCTCACGGGCCAGAGGTTCAGAAAGTTGATGATCTGTTGCAGTCCTTTCCTTGACAGGACTCAGACTCAGAATGGAGGTTGATCTGCTATTGTTTCACCCTTGTAGGCAAGAGACTCAGAACGGGTTGTTTCTGTTGCTGTCTTCCTGGTAACAGGACTCAGTCTCAGAACAGTGTATCTGTTAACTTCTTTTCCATTGCAGTACTCAGACTCAGAACCGAGGTTGATCTGCTATCGTTTCACCCATGCAGGGCTCAGAATCAGAACTTGCTCTGTTAGTGTCTTTTCCCTGACAGGACTCCGACTCAAAACTTGATGTATCTGTTAACATCTTTTCCATTGCAGTACTCGGACTCAGAACTAGTGTATCTGTTACAGTCCCTTCCTTGACATGACTGAGACTCAGAACAAGGAGTGTCTTTTGGGAAGGTACCTTTATCTCTTTCCGATGAGGAGGAGACTGCAATCTGGCACTTCTCCATTTCCAGGCTGTGATTGGCTGTTTCCATCAGAGTGGGGGGACACGGTGTGGAACTTATTTGCATTGTCCAAACACACATTTAGAAAAGTGTCACTAAAGCTTTACCAATGCATTATTCACTTACCAAACCACAACCAGAATACCTTTGGCAATGTTACGAACACATTAAGTCCAAACATGATGGAAGAAGACTGAACTGTCATGCATGCATTCATTTGTCCATTAACAGCTGAGTTTGTGTAAGATGTTGCACTACACGTCGCTGTCACTGAGAATACTTATTTCTCTGAATAAGTATGAGATGTGTGTGTTGTAGTTTGCATCAGTTTAAGGTTTGAGAACATAGTTATGAATGGATTTGGATGGAACTCTGTGATCTCTCTTTGTTTCACCCACTGCTGCTGCATCCAGAGGTCCTAAGGATTTTTTATGGCGGTCACAGGCCAAAACTTTAGGAATCAGTCTGTTGGTGGGTGAAGGGCAGAAACTGCATTTTGACCAATGAGAAGTCCTGTCCTTCCCGGGCTTTGTACCAAAGGTCTTCTTCTTGCCCTCTAAGAGGTGTCTGGCTGTTGTCCTGGCATCTTTATCTGATGGCGTTGGACAGTTTGCTTATGTTAGTCCACCAAGATCCAATCAAAATGTAGCAAACCTTTAACTACTATAGTGGTTTAGAGAGGGGCCCCGCCATAAACTGGACCCTCGAATGTGCTGTCCACTACACACACCCCCCGTTCGGCTTGATCGAGGACCTGAAGTCGTTGATCTGGGCGATGCACTAAAAGGAAAAGCAGGAACAAAACACACACACACCACAACTCCTCCTTCTGACCATTGGTAGTAAAGTACAATTTGGCTCAATATGTTCTATATAGTGCTAAATTAACTAAATGTAAGGGTCATTAGAATAATTTCTAAACAGGTTGGAAGCGTTCTGGACAGATATGTGTAAGGAAAAGTTGTCCTACAAGTAACTTAAAGTCTATTGTTTAAGATATTTAAAGAGAGTATCAAGGTATGTGTAAACATAAAACATTTTTAAGCAGATTTAGCAGGAAACCAATTTCTTAAATGTCTGGATTGACATAATTTGGTTTGGCACTCTTCAAGCTGTAGGCTATGTGCACCTGCAATGTTTACACAGTTCCTTGCAATGTCTGATTACAGAATCCTCAACTGGTTCACTTAGTACCACATATGACAAGACTGTTTCTATTGTCTAATTGTCAGGCTTAAATCATAAGTAAGTATTGCGTTAATATACAGACCAATTAATGAGAGTGGTCATGTTGTATGACATCCATTATCTTGACTGCACTGTGGATGGTGTAGTTCAAAGGGCTGTATATTGACCAGCAGTGGAGGTTGTAAATTTGAGTGTTTTGTCTAAAGTCTGCAGATGCCTCTAGAGGACTGCATCACAGGTCCAATTAAACTCTTCCTTTCTTTGGAAGGATGACATTTAAGGGAGACTGGATGGCTAGAACTGACAACAAAAAATTAGAACAACCCTAACTGTGATCTGAAATGTTTTACTTAACGTGTGGCAAGTAAAATAGTTGGACAGTAGTATCATATGGGGCTTGACACCCCTTTCCTGACATTCAAAGGGATTGTCATGGGCACGCAAAATCATAACCTTGCAGGTTATAAGCAGACTGAAAAGTCTAAACTGGAACACAAAACTGAAGTGGAAAATAAAGAACCCTTCTTTGGTTGAAGGTGATGTCTGATGTGATACAATGGCTGGGTGTCTGCTGACACTGGTAGACCCTGTTCAGTTATGGGGTACCCCCTTTCCCCGTAGCTTTAGTCCACACACAGATGTTAGGTGGAGGGGGTATGCTGGTTATGCTGAGAAGAACAGGTATCTGTCATTGGAGGTGTTCTCCTCTGACTTGAGGTCATTGAGGGATTTAAGAAGTAGGTGCTGGATCTCTGCTAAGTTCTCAGCATCCTTACTTTCAGTTCATCTAGATTTCCTACTTCTGTAATGACTACACTGTTTATGGCCATTCTCATAGCCATCTCTAGCCTTCTTCAGTCTTTGCTCTCTGTCATCCCACTGCCTGCTCTCCTTTCTGGGGGGTATGCCTGTGACTGTTAGGTCTCTTGTAATCTAAAAATCTAGGGCTCTGGGTGCTCTGCTGGAGATTGCTGGATCGGACAAACCTGTTCTGGGGAAGTTCTGACACTTCCCTTTGAAAGGGAGTCTTACTGTCATTTCCTGATTCAAGCACAGATGTATGTACAGTGAGAGGGTAGGCACAAACAGGAAACTGTTTGTGCCTACCCTCTCACTGTCCCATACTCGCACTGCAAGCTGCACCAGAAGTATGAGTGGTTTCCTAACAGTGGGGTATAGATTACTCACAAACAAACTCTTAAACATGACATCCTCCTCTGCACTAGGGTCATCTTTACCAGCAAAATACATTTTCCTTAAGCGTTCATAGTACTCTCTGGGAGATTCATGGCGACCTTGCTTAATTCAGAAGGCTGAGAGACGAGAGGCAGATGGGTTCTGATACATAGTATATTCTGACAGAAGGGCTTTACACAATTCGTCATAATTGTTAGTGATAGCTGGGCTCTGTCTATCTATGAAACCATGGACGGTTCGTGCAGTGGTCTTTCTCAGAAGAAAGACTTTGTCAGCCATGCTAGCCTGAAGAAAGTATGTCTAGGCTGCATTTACATCCTTTAAATACAACTCTATGATTTTAACAGAAGTCTCAGGGTTAAACACATCTATGTCACACGCTAATTCTCTAAGAATATGCATGCGGCTGTCTCTAGATAACTGGGTGCTAGGAGATTCAGGTAAGGAGCAGTTAGTCTTTCTACCTATGGGGGAGTAAGACGCTGCATTATAGGAATGAGTGAAGCCAGCACTCATGTTAAGGCTGGTGGAGGCTGTAAAATGAAAATGTTTCTGGTAACACTGTCCCTGTGAAAGATTATTCACCAGGGGGACCCTTACAACTGAACCAGTGGAGTGGGTGTGCACCCTCTGTGGTTCAGGATGCTTATGGGGGTGTTGCCTGCCTTTTTCCTATTTCTTCACATCTCTGTTCTGCAATGCCATCTTTTTCTACCAATACAGATGTTCTAGCTGTAGCTTCAGCTTGTACTCTACTCAATGGCTCCCTATGCTGGATTTGGGTAACGTTTGAGTTAGAAGGCTGTTGCTTAAGCAGATCACAAGTCTTGCATTTAATTTCTTGTTGCCTTTTCAGCTCAGAAATTTCAAGCAAAGCTGACCTTAACTCAGCTTTGGTCTCATTCATATTAGTACTTTGTAGCATTTGGACCAATCAGACACACAACTTTTTGTTATATTTAACAAATAATATCTAACTCCCCCTCACTTAACCAAATGGCCAATTACGAGGGTCTATGGACCCTTCCCCCGAAATGCACCTAACACCTCAGAAAGGCAGAACAGGCCTCTGGTTCCATGGTAACCAATGCTGATATCACTGGTTTTATGGCCTAAAGGAATGCGGGCAGAGAAACTCCCTCATTTTCCTCATAAGAAAGACACATAATGCCCAGAGAAATGGACTGTTCTCTAATTAATTCATAGGAAAACCTTTCTTTGATTGAAAACCCATATCCTCAGGTCATGTGTAACAATTACTGTTCTTGTATATTGTCTGTTGTAGTGTATGCTGTTTTTATTCATGTTATCATAGACCACTAGGTAATATAACCTCACCTATTTCATGTTTAGTATCTATGAATCATTTCGGAGGATCTAAATGAGCGTGGATATACACGCTGGATACTAGGCAAATATGATGTTCTGAGAATCTTTAGTAATTTCGATTCATTCATAATTTTCGAAGTCCATTTGCAAATTACCATGCTTGGAGAACAAAGGAGTCGTAAACCCTCCAGCAATTGCCACCTCACGCTCGGAAATTCCATTTTGCTCATTGGACAAGCCCATCTTGAAAGGCGGGGATCTTCTCCGACTTTAAAGGCCACACTCCATGTGACCCGCCCCGTCGGTGGTTCGGTCAGAAGCTAAGAAAATGTGAGAAAACGCTTCAGGATACCAAAGCATCTGTGCCAGGCCTTTTCTTCGGGCCTAGTCCTTTCCATTCATCAAGTAACACAGACTCAAACTGGTTCTTCTCATCGACCCTAATTCAGCAAAGATCAACGGGAAGCTTAAAGATTGCATACGGAATCTTTTTCAGACATACGCAAGTATCAAACTTAGGCGATTTAATTGATGCATTAAGTATAGTTACACCTGTTTCAAGGTTGTTGAACAAGAATATGCCGTTGCCTCAGGTTTTAGATCTGTGAATATACATGCAAAGTGTGCCATTAAAATCATTCTTTATGCCTCTTTGCTAGGCTGAGTCTAAACTTTAACCTTTTCCTATACAATGTTTGTGTGTGGTGTGGGTGTGTGTGTGTAGTGTATGGTAGACCAGCTTAATGTGTTTATGTAGTATGTGGACTAGTTTAAGTGTTTATGTAGTTAATAAAACCTTACTTGTATCACACTTGACGTTCATTGTTTGCTTATAACCGGAGTCAATAATCATGCAGATTTACGCTACAAGCTTATAGAATTGTACAGTAAGAACGTTATTTCCTTTAACCAGGAAATTAACGTTCTTGGAATGACAAGACAGTTGACCCTGAGAGGTAAAGTAAATACTTACAGCGGATCTAAAATATGAATAGTTAATTATAACTAGTTATGGTTAATTATTCATATTTCCCCATGAGCTGATTCGCTACAACTTACTGCACTTAATCTTTCTGTCTGTACTGACATGTCATTCTGTGAATGGGTCAACTCGGTTTGCAGAGTGGCCACGTCAGTTCTAAGCTTTTTCAGCTCTGCTTCCTGATTGTCAGTGAAGGACTGTAAGCATTTAGTATCTGAAGACAATCTGCATATTTTAGCTCTCAGCTTCAAATTGTCCTTACGCAAATCAGCCAGCTCATTTTTGAGTTCCTGAAACCTTAAATCCCTATCTTTGTCCTGGTCATGGGCAAGGGATAATTTGTCTATGGCCTGGTTTGGTTGGGTATGCCAGTTTAGTGCTGGGCTGTAAATCCAGCAACACATATGAAAGGAAAATAAATGCATGCTTGGTGACACGAATGTGCGTGACCCGACGGCCCACTCACCCTTCTTTCCTTTACTACAATGTGTAAATGGGAGGAAGAGAGGAAGGTAACAAGGAGCTATGAAGACCCCACTCCCAAAACAGAATGTGCTACCGAAGTTTTGGTGACATCCAGTTGGTAGTAACACACAAACGTATGGGGAGAGGCCCAGCTGGCAGCAGAGCAGATGTCCTGCAGTGACATTCCCCCGAACAAGGCCCAAGAGGCGGATAAGCCTCTGATGTTCCCTGGGGGCTGCACACCCATCGATTCATATGCCAAAGCAATAGCTTCCACAAGCCAATGTGAGAGGCCTTGCTTAGATATGGGAATCTCCCTGTGCGGTGGTGCCCATGAAATAAAGAGTTGGTCGCTCTTCCGGAAAGCACTGGTCCTGGTCATATACGTCTGTAATGCATGAACCAGACACAGAGCATTTAACCTCTGATCCTCGGTGGTAGAAAAAAGTGGAGGGTGAAAAGCGGACAGCTCCACCACCTCCGATGTAAACGCAGGGAAGCACTTAGGCAAAAAAGCCAGGTTCGGCTTAAGAAAAACCTTATCTCCACTAAGAGAGAATTTATTGCATGAGGAATGGACCGAGAGTGCATGTAGCTTATTGACGCGTTTAGCTGAAGCCAAGGCCAAGAGCAAAGCTGTCTTGAAGGACAGCAGCTTCAGGGAAATACTTCCCAGGGGCTCCATAAAACGTGCCTCACACGGCTCCGGGGGGTGAATAAAGGCCTCCTGTAGCAAATCCATGCGTTTTCATAAGAAAAATATCCATATTTCAAACGTAATAAACACTTTTCTCTCACTTCCGGTATCTGTCATACGCGGAAGGCATTCCGGTGGATGACCTAAGATGTAGGCGTAATCACCCCCCGGAGCCGTGTGAGGCACACTTTATTACGGATGTACTCGCTTTATTTGACTACTTTTGGACTGTAGAACTGCCAAAAACCGATGTGCCATGATAGAGTTGGAATCGCCAGGACAATTTTTTAAATACTCTGACGGATTAGGTTGTGACGAAGAAAGTCATGATACTCTAGGCTGCTTCAAGTGTCAGTTGAAAAAACACAGCTAATTTTTAGTTTGGCGTGAACTAAACGTTAATGGTATCTTGTCGGCAAGGTATCTCTGACTAAAACTAGCTAACGTTAAAGTTAGGGAGTCCATACTAATGTACCAACCTAAAAATAGCTAACTATTCTCAACTCATGTACAGGGTACATAAACGAAGGTCTACATTTCACTGTCTCTTTATATTAAACTGGTTAAATGTAAATTAAATTAATCTTACTCTGCCGCATGAATCCTGGATGTTGTCATCTGCGATCGTGGCGACCGTAACGTAAGGCTTCTCCTGCTTGCATTGTGATTACCGCATTACGGTAATTACGGTAAGCCATTGGTCGGAAAGCACAGCAGCGTATCTACTTCCTCCGCAAACTGAGAAGAACCAGAGCCCGGCCCCCATCATGTGCACCTTCTACAGAGGCACCATCGAGAGCATCCTGACCAGCTGCATCTCTGTGTGGTATGGCGCCTGCAACGCGACCTGCCGCAAGACACTTCAACGCATAGTGAGAGCAGTTGAGAAGATCGTTTTTTTGGTTGTTTGCTTATGCTCTCACCGTATTCCATTTCAGGATTAATTTCCTACATCACCCGTCTCACCCGCAAAGCCCTCTCCATTGCAGGTGATCCCACCCACCCGACACACAGCTTCTCCAGTCTGCTGCCATCAGGGAGGAGACTGCGGAGTCCAGGCCAGGACCAGCAGACTGAAGGACAGCTTCATCCATTAGGCTGTCAGGAAGCTGAACTCCCTCCAGACCTTGCCCCCCCTCCCCTCTTTTGCCCCACGCACCACTGAACTCTGACCATCTGACGGACTCTCCCACTCCCCCCTAACAAATACACACACACACACACTGTCACTTTAAATCAGACTGAATAAGCTCTTTTGCACTACAAATAACTTTCTTGCACTACAATCACTATATCTGCACTGTTGTTTACTTTACTGGTTGCACTCTATCTGCCATATGCCTTGAGCTTTATATATATATTTTTAAATATATTTACAATATGTATTTGTATTTGTTATAGTTGGATTTTGTATATTTGTATAGTTGTATTTGTATTTTGTATTTAATCTGTATTTATGTAATCTGTATGCACCCAAGGGTCTGAGAGTAACACAATTTCAATTCTCTGTGTGTATGTGCTGTACATGTGGAAGAATTGACAATAAAGCAGACTTGACTTGACTTGACTTGATCTGTAAAACCTCACTTCCAAATTAATCTTGTTACTCACCATATTTATTCTAAAATATTTTAGATATCCCTCCATGGCATATTTAAGTCCCACTTGAATGGTGGTCCTTCTGTGTCCGAAATTGATCAAAAACATCTTGGGACAAGGTTTTCACACTGACTGCTGTCATAGTAAGACAGTTAGCAACTCAGTTTGTTTGTCCGAGTTAGCAACAGCAACTAAGGGGGGCGGTGCTTACCGATAGGTCAATTGAAAGCGTAGCCGTGAAGTCGGACACTTTCTGCTTCCGGTAGAGATGTTTGCACAGTACTTGCATACTTTATCACAGAGTAAGTGAATAAAATGCAATATTTGTCAAATACAGACATTTCAGAGACGTTTTCATGAAGCAACAGAAACACTTCATGTACTGCAGCACCTGTACAAGAATGAAGTTGGCACGGCGACGCACATAGTTAAAAAAATGACACTGCAGTTCAACTGCAACTGCGGAGTGCATAAATATATGCTATTTACACTAAGTGAAAATAGCAGTATTTTTTTTTGCGATAAGCTATTTTCACTAAGTGCAAATAGCAATAGATTCTTTGAAAATATGAAGTATTTTCAAGTTAAGTTTTTTTTTATATACTTTTAAGATTTGAAATACACTACAATGCATTTAGTTTTTCAGAAGGCGGGCCTTCATTTGATACAGGAACTATTCGAGCTGTTTATGCCAGACTGGGGAGAGAGGTGTTGTAATGTAAAATATGTGAAAAATAATGTGTTTTTTGAACAACCTAGTATGAAAGCCTGTTCTAGTACACCCCCAAAACAATGTAGACTTCGTTTATGTACACTCCACATGAGGTGAGAAGAGTTAGCTATTTAGGTTGGTACATTAGCATGGACTCCCTAACTTTAACGTTAGCTAGTTTTAGCAAGAGATACCTTGCAGCACAAGATGACATTAAAGGGTTAGTTCACCCAAAAATGAAAATTAGCCTGTGTTTTACTCACCCTCGATGCATCTTAGGTGTATATGACTTTCTTCTTTCAGACAAATCCAGTCGGAGTTATATTAAAAATTACACTATACAAGTGCACACTACAAGTGCACATTAAATACAATTAAGCACACTTATTTTTTTCTTTTTCCACAGAGGGACTCCAGAGTGGGATCCTAGACTTGTGTTTTGTCTGCAAAGTACATGTTCATTTGCAGTAGATGTGTGGAGCAGTGCATTAGCACACATTTCATATCTATCATTGCAAAATTTGTCTTTAAGAGGGTCGGCTCACTTCTGCAACCGGAAATAGAGCTGTAAAAAAGGTTAAATATCTTTCAAATTTGAAGAGTTCATTTGCAAAAACAGATAACTCCGTTTTTAACAATTTTCAAAAATCATGTTTTTTTTCCATTGTGCATTCCAATTAATCTCAATCAAACTGCAGTTGGGTTATTTTGATTAGGTTAAAAAATAACTAATAATTACAGCTAACACAATAAAAACATGATAACATAAAAAAACATGATAACATAATAAAAAAACATGATTTTTTTAAATGTAAAAAAAAAAGAGTTATCGGTTTTGTAAATAAACTCTTCATTTGCAAAAAAAATAGTTTTCTTGGTCATTTTAAACCTAATGTTTATGTATCACATCTGTGGTATGCTGTAAAGAAATCATTTTAATTAATAGTTTATACGAACCTATAGTAAACAAGTATAGTAAATGCATGTTTTTATAACATAAAACTATTTCGTTCACTTTGCATTTCTGAAGAAACTCTGCTTTACACCGTTTGAAAATAGTTGGTTATAGTAATGGTTATTGACTTAAAAAGACCTTTCACCACACTGGAACCAGCTACTGGACCCACAAACTGGTCCCAAGGGGTTTCTTTGTCTCAAATCCACCAAGGTCTCACTGACCTGTTTTGAGCCAAGGAACAGTACTGATTAAGGTGCTCACCTTTCCACAGACCCTCTGTCCTCTGTAACATATGGCAAACCTTGGAGTTCAAGGACACCACAGTTTCACAGATAATGGCTGATTCATTACCAGCACTGACATCAATCTTTCGACACCCCCCATCCTCTCCACCATAATCCAACCTTGCATTTTACTATCTGTGTGAAAAGTGTTTCAGTATGCTGCATGATGGTGCTCCAATTATTCCTACAAATGTAGTCAGTGTTTTTCTGGCAGGAAGATTTAAACATATAGATGTGTGTTTGAACTGTGACTATCTAAGAAATGTAAGAGTCTTTTTTCTAAGGGTGTCTGGGATATGGTTACATGTTTTGCTTTGATGCAGACCAGTCCTCCCTCACTATTTGTCTTTTTTAACTGTCCTGCTTCTAGACCACCTCACTAGACCAAGGGAGACAAAGATGCAGTTGGTAAATGCGACTGATGAGTGTGACATCCATTTATTCAGCAACTGCAGGGAGATCAGGTAGTGTTTTATTTCAATATCTGTTACTGTGATATAATGTCGCATATTTATCTGCTATGAATTCTTTCTTTTGAACTTTTCAAACGTTTTTTTCGAAATCTACTACCTACACCAAATATGTGAATCAGTGTAAAATACAAAGAGATGGAGGTAAGGTAGGTTGTAACACTTTCAGAAAAAAATGGCCATCAGATTTAGGTAAAAAATACTTAAATACTCATTACATATCAAATTATCTATAATAACGGACAAAGCAATAGTGACCATGTAATGAAAACAGTTACTCACACTTGTGTGGTGCAAAATCGTATCCAAAATAGTCGGCACAGTATCGTCTTTTAGTTTCAATCGTTCTGAAAAAACCCGCATCGAATTGTACCTTGTTTGTAAATGAATCCAAAGAAAAATGAAGTAAACAAAGGACCAAGCTCTTATTGTCGTGGTCTGGAACTTCATTAAAATTTAAGTTAATCAGCTCTTTCTTAACGTTGGGATCAGAGGGAAGGCAATGCAAAGACTGATATTCCACAACTTTGCACTGCACAGTGTCTTGTTGTCTTCGCAGCCTCTTTATCATTTGGCTTCTGTAGACCTGTGTGTTCGCCTCTCTCGTAAACACTACATGTGCAAATCGGTGGGCGGGGCTAAACAGGCAGCAATGTAGAAGCAGGTGTTGATCTTCTTCTGTGGAGGCGGTCTTTAGCCACACTATTATGTCATAAATTGGCACATTCCACAACCTGTCATTTTGCAGACTGGTTTCAATACAAGCTGTTTTTAGACTAACAAGTATGTTTTGAGTTCTGAAACTTACAGGATGGTTTTCTAGTAACACAACCTCTCAAACGTCAAAAGATCAAGGGAATTTTGATTTCTTAGTTCATGGCCCTTTAAAATGATTATAAATTAATCCTAATTGTAAATAAAATTGTTCAATATGTAAAATTTGCTAGTTTCAATCCTCAGATGTGATTGGATAAACACCAATAGGGCTAGTGTGAGGTCTATTTGTTACTATTTGTATCACTCTGTATGTGTTCTGTAATGAATTCACTAGTTAGGATTTTTCTATGAGTTGTTGTGCAGTTACCATTTGAGGGAATTTTGGTCATGATGCTGATGCAGTGTATTGTTTCCATCTCAGGGAACCGGGATTCATACATAACCATAAGATGGTTGCATCATATTTTATAAGGCATTAAATTATTCACTCAACCCATTTGTTAAAATACACTCTTTTATGTTAGAATATAATACCACTACTGTATGGAGATGCACATTCTGCTTTGTTTTTTGATATATAAATTATTGTTTGACAGTTTTGTCAGAGAATTTTTTTAATTGTACAAAAGTTATTTTACACATTTTTTTATTATCATTAAAAATATATATATTTAACCATTTCTTTACAGAGTTTTGCTATGTCTACTTAGGAAAGTGCTTGATTTTCAGCCCTGTAGCTGATTTCTACATGGAATTTGTTAAACTGGTGGTGTTACTGTAGAACTCAATCTGTTATACTTCCCCCTACATACCTCTGGAGTAAGACAAAAACCGCATAAGTGATGGTTGATTTGGGATTTGGGTTATTGCATTATGAACTGCTGCTGAGATGACTTCAAATTTGAGTTCTTTTAGCCATTATGATATTTTATACTCATGCTTCCCAAAAACAATTTCCTCACTTGAGAAATATTATTATCATATTTGTCTATTTGTTTGCCTCGAGAAAAAACAGACGTTCAGTGAGGGACACACAAGACGGCTGTGATTTGGAGGAGGGGTATTATTATTATTTATTATTAGTCACCCGATGGAGGTCATCAAACAAGCTGAGAGCCTTTCTTTTCTTGTCCCACGCACTGTGAGGTGAAAGAACCATTTAACCTCATCAAATTTCATGCTATTTATGTAATATCACTCTATAATGCATTGAATGTGATGGTTATGGGTCGTTATTAAATGGTCCTGTAGGTTTTTACTTTATCTTGGTTAAACAAATCAGAGCACTGGGACGAAGAAGCCTTTTTGGTTTCTGTTATTTGTTAAAGGACACTGTGTCCCCAGTCTAGGATGTTTGTAGAAGAAGATACACTCACCCTATCAGCATGCCATTTACATGAAGGATCATGTGAACTGGCGGACTCTCTGTTTAATAAATAATACTTCAAATAACATCAACAATGGGCCGTTGAGTGATGAGCTGTAACATGGATGGCTGAAAGGTGAATGTAATGTTCAAATATCGTATGTCTCTCTTTCTTTCTCTCTCTCTCTCTCTCGTCTCTGTCTTTGTCTTCTTCACACTCTGTCTGAGGCCATCTGGACGCTGGCAGTGTCTGCTCACTCAAGGTAAAAGTAAACTACGGCCTGCTCTGTCAGTACACTCTTAACACCAAGGCCGCTGCCTCAAATAGAATGCTGTAGTAGGCATAGATGCTATAAAACAACAGATAAATATTTAAATAAATAAAGTATGTGTTTTATAACAAACAAAAGATAAATAATCATTTGTATTATAGGAATATTTTAGTAGTTAATTTTTAAAGTATTTGTAATATTAAGCCACATGTGAAAATTTATTAATTACATTTCATTAGAATATTAAAACAAGTGACATCTGCAAGCTAATGATTTTCGACATTTATTCCCATACTAGAAAAATGCAAAAAGTTAAAGGGCTCATATGATGCGATTTAAATTTTTCCTTTCTCTTTAGAGTGTTACAAGCTCTTGTGCATAAAGAAGATCTGTAAAGTTTCAAAGACTAAAGTCTCAAATCCAAAGAGATATTCTTTATAAAAGTTAAGAGTCAACCACTCCTACATAAAACGGCTCGTTCTAACATGCCCCCACGTCTACTTCACGATGTGGGAATTTGCATAACGCCGCCCAAATGTTCACAGAAAGGAAGAAGGCGTAACTTTTATTCTCGTTTAGTATTTTTGTTGCTGCTGCCATGTCGTGAAGGGGCTGTGTGTTTCATTGTGAAAGCGAAACTACTTTGTTTGGTCTTCCAAAAGAGGACGATATCCGCTTCGTCATGCCTGGAGCTGATCCGTGCTGGTCGCTGAGGAAATACATCAACTTTGCGCTGTGGATCGCCGGATCGGCTTTCACCGTGGAAGACGCGGAGTCCAGCCCGGGGTGGTCACATATGGTTGCCACAAGCCCACTGGCCGCCTCCTTTCATCGCTCCGCTGTCCGCCGCTCACCTCTAGGCCTACAGCCTACACTCATTCCTACCCCCGCCATTGTTGTGCTGTTTTGTTTTCGTTGAAAGTAAAGTACTTTGTTTGGTCTTCCCAACGAGGACACGACTAGAGTGTTAAGTTGTTTTACAACACTTCCAGACACTTCAACCCAAATATTCAGATGTTTGCAGCACATTTTATGGAGGACTGTTTCCTGATCCTGGTAGAGTAGACTACAATGCCGGCTGTTCTGACTCACAGACTGTAAGTACGTTTTTTTTTTTTTATTTAAAGAATTTGCCACTGACGATTCAAACGTGAGTTTTGGGCAGTGTAGAGTATCGCTTGTTGTTTGTCATTTCTCCGATCACAAATATCAGACATGGTTTTATGTTTACGCGGTGCAATGCAACGCAACGCGTAAAAATACAGTATAAGTCATTATATTCAGTAATTATGTCCCCATTGGATGCAGCAAATGCCTCGTTTGTAATGGTTTTTAATGTTTTTGTCTCGTCGCTCCGTTACACAGCCTGACAGTAAAACTTGACTTTAAAATAAAGTAGCAGATAATGATAGCCTAAATGTAGGCTACTGTAAGATTGAAATGTATTTTCTTGCCCCTGAAATACATTTTGAAATATATTTTGGTATATGAAGGTTGAAACTAAATATACTTCCAATTTTAAAAATATTCCATTTAGCCTCACTGTTAACACTGCTTATTTATTGACGATTTGATTGATTGTCGATTGATTGATTGATTGATTGTGGGTTAACTGTAATATTTTCTGGCATTACATTTGTAATTTGTAATTGTGCTTTTTTATTTTTTTTGGTGTCCTAGCTATAGTAGCAGAACTACCGCAGGTGAAGTTCATCACATTAACTGTGTGCATGTTCCACTAACATCTGACAATAACAAGGTGTCTAGATAATTTTTTTTTTATTTATGTCTGTGTCATATGTGTCATTTATGTGGTCGTTCCTTCTGGATTTGGCAGAGACGTGACCAATAAAATGGAGAAAAACAAAGAATCTCCTATTGTCTCCAAAACACATGCGCACACACTCACACACACACACACTGTCTCTCACACACACACACACACAGAGAAAGACAGGCATCCTGCAGAGGTGTAAATAGGCTGTAGGTGTTGTTTCTCAGATGGATGATGAGAAAATGGCTTATTTTGTCTCTGGGGCTCCATTTATTTTTTTCCCCCTAATAATCTAAACATAATGTGCGTTTATTTCTGTTCGTACGTGAATAGGCTACTGAGAAGACAACACAAGCTCAAACATGTTGCACATAACAGTTTGTTTGGATAGAAAATTCAAAAACGTGAAGACTCTTTGAGACCCATCTAAACAAACACCTGATCCATATGCACTGAGGTCCAACTCATATCTGATACGATTACCGTTTCACTCTTTGCCTTTTTCTCATGAAAGTACTGTGGGATAATTGAACAGAAGTCTGGATGGTACAATACATTGAAAATCCTGCTAAATTTAGGGTAAAATAGTCAGCTGGGATTGCCAGAAAAATAATAATTCTTACTTTTAAATCAGATTCCAGTCTTGTTAAACCTAATATTATTTTTCACGATTTTACAATTGACCAATTACCAGTTAAAATTACTGAATAGTTCATAAATTATAACTCTGAACTCAGATGTCTTCTTCACTAAGTAAACCCAAATCAACAAGCTCTCTATGCAGAGAAAACATTAAGTAGATATTTGAGGTGTCTGACAGATGTTCCCTGAGAGGAACAATGTTTTACAATCCATTACTGTCAACCATCTATAGAAGTTTATTATCCCTCTCCAGTCATTGTAGACGCATGAACAGCATTCAGAACAACATTCAGGCAACATGATAGGTGTTTTTAAAGAGACTGTACAAATGTTTTCAAAGTTCTCCACTCTGTTGGGAACACTCACAATTGATTATAAAAGTTAGTATTATGTGTTAGAACCCACACAGTTCAAAGTTTTATGAGTCATATACTGTCTCTGCTAAATGTTTAGCCCTGAAATGTACTACACTGTGCAGTAAGTATAGGATATGTGTATTAAAGTAGCTATGTAGTATGTAAAAGTAAAAGTACTACATACTACAAATACTACATATAGCAGTAATTGTTTGAATGGAGGTATGCTCTTCTAAACGTAGCTTTAATAGCTTTTCAACGCTGCCCATGTTGCTAATGAGCAAACAGGTCCAAGCAGGATACATTAGCAATCAATGATGTTCAGACAGGGCCGTAGCTCTGTCCTTGTGCCCTACTGAGGAGTATAACCCTTCTCAGTAGCCTTTCACATGCAATTAAGCTGTTTGCTTTACATGCATGTATGGGCCCTGCAGGTCTGAGAGACACAGGGCAGACCCTGCTCCCTATTGGGAACCATCTGCCGTACAGCCAATTAATATTCAATAGGCCTTCTGGTAGAGCTTATAGTCACATGACCTGCTCAGAGAGCAGCTGATGAAGGGGGGATGCCTCCGAGAATCGCAGGTTTGTGGCGTGAACAAGCTGTGACAATGTCAACACTATTTGTCTTCCTATACGATGTGATAAACTGGAAAGGAAGAATTGTTGTGTGTGGGTTTTCTCACACAGGTTCATGGTTTAGCCTGATGGAGTTTCTTTGATTTACTCAGCAGTGCATATGAGTTGAGCAATAATGCAATCACAACATAGTATAGTAAAACCATTGGAACCAGTTGTGGATTGTTGAGTAACAAACCTTGGAAAATGCCTAGAATTGGGGGGAAAAAAACAACTTCGGTCCTACTTTATATTAAGTGGTCTTAACTACTATTTACCTCCATCAAAAATAAATACAATGTACTATTGTGTTCATATTGTATTGCAAAAAACCTTTGCTGCTATTGAGGTGGGATGCGGGTAAGGTTAGGGACAGGTTTGGTGGTATGGGTAGGTTTAAGGGTGGGTTAAGGTGTAAGGGATGGGTCAACAGTATAATTATAAATATAATTACAGAAATTAATTACACATGTAATTACATGCAGGCAAAAGTATTTAGTCAGCCCACCATTGTGCAAGTTCTCCCACTTAAAAAGATGAGAGAGGCCTGTAATTTTAAACATAGGTATACCTCAACTATGAGAAACAAAATGAGGAAAAAAAACTCAGAAAATCACATTGTAGGATTTTTAAAGATTTAATTGGTAAATTCCTCAGTAAAATAATATTTGGTCACCTACAAACAAGCAAGATTTCTGCTCTCACAGACCTGTAACTTCTTCTTTAAGGGGCTCCTCTGTCCTCCACTCGTTTCCTGTATTAATGGCATCTGTTTGAACTCGTTATCAGTATAAAAGACACCTGTCCACACCCTCAAACAGTCACACTCCAAACTCCACCATGGCCAAGACCAAGAGCTGTCAAAGGACACCATAAACAAAATTGTAGACCTGCACCAGGCTGGGAAGCCTGAATCTGCAATAGGTAAGCAGCTTGGTGTGAAGAAATCAACTGGGGGAGCAATTATTAGAAAATGGAAGACATTCAAGACCACTGATAATCTCCCTCGATCTGGGGCTCCACGCAAGATCTCACCCCGTGGGGTCAAAATGATCACACGAACTGTGAGCAAAAATCCCAGAACCACACGTGGGGACCTAGTGAATGACCTGCAGAGTGCTGGGACCAAAGTAACAAAGGCTACATTCAGTAACACACTGCGCCGCCAGGGATTTAAATCCTGCAGTGCCAGACGTGTCCCGCTGCTTAAGCCAGTACATGTCCAGGCACATCAGAAGTTTGCTAGAGAGCATTTGGATGAAGAGGATTGGGAGAATGTCATATGGTCATATGAAACCAAAATAGAACTTGTCGTGTTTGGAGGAGAAAGAATGCTGAGTTACTTCCAAAGAACACCATACCTACTTTGAAGCATGGGGGTGGAAACATCATGCGTTGGGGCTGTTTTTCTGCAAAGGGACCAGGACGACTGATCCGTGTAACGAAAGAATGAATGGGGCCATGTATCGTGAAATTTTGAATGAAAACCTCCTTCCATCAGCAAGGGCAAGATGAAACGTGTCTGGGTCTTTCAGCATGACAATGATCTCAAACACACCGCCCGGGCAACGAAGGTGGCTTCGTAAGAAGCATTTCAAGGTCCTGGAGTGGCCTAGCCAGTCTCCAGATCTCAACCCCAGAGAAAATCTTTGGAGGGAGTTGAAAATCCGTTTTGCCCAGCGACAGCCCCAAAACATTACTTTAGATCTGCATGGAGGAATGGGCCAAATACCAGCAACAGTGTGTGAAAACCTTGTGAAGACTTACAGAAAACGTTTGACCTCTGTCATTGCCAACAAAGGGTATATAACAAAGTATTGAGATGAAATTTTGTTATTGACCAAATACTTATTTTCCACCATAATTTGCAAATAAATTCTTTAAAAATCCTACAATGTGATTTTCTGGATTTTTTTTTTTTCTCATTTTGTCTCTCATAGTTGAGGTATAACTATGATGAAAATTACAGGCCTCTCTCATCCTTTTAAGTGGGAGAACTTGCACAATTGGTGGCTGACTTAAATACTTTTTTGCCCCACTGTAAAATAGATATCAGAAATACAATAACAAATGTAGAGTGTAAAAATGAATGACACAATAAGGTGAGTTGCCCAAATGATAATTTTGATGTAAGTACATAGTAGTTAAGGCACCTAATATAAAGTGGGACCAAACATTCCTATTTCCTTATTGGCGGCCCTTCAAAAACTGCAAGCCACTATACACTACAGTTCAAAAATTTGGGTTCATTAAGATTTTTTTTGTATTTTTATTTACGTAACAACCATTAAACCATACGTAACTGCCATTAAATTGAATGGAAATACTAACAGATATCTTTATTCAGGAATTATATAGGAAAATAGGCTTTTGAATACCTTCAACTGCATTATCTGTTATATTTAACTTTAAATAGATATAAATTCCAGGAATTATTCACAGCCAGTGATTCATTCAAAATCCATTGTGTAGAAATGAATTTATGTTATGCCCCCTCTGTTTTTATCAATCCCACTTTATATATGTAATACTTAACATTAAGCACTTGGTATTAAGCAAATCAAAGTATAACACATTGAATCAATCATTTTAACTCTGCAATATATTTTAATAATGTATGCCTCTTCAAGTAGAGATACTGTAATGAAAAATAGGAGCCATATTCTTTGTGCTTTGAAGAGAGCAAGTTAAAATACAAAAAAAGAAAAGCATAACACAGGCCCCTCTAAGCTCCTTCTCGCTTGACCGACCTTGAATGAAGCCTCTGATGAGAAGAAAAGCTATTTTCACTTACCTCACCATGCCGACGTGCCAGTCCTGGAGGCCTGTGATCTTCACTGCTCAGCTGGGCTGTTTTCACCTGCCTCTATTTTCCAGTGGATTTGCAACCATAAAACACTGTTCAATTAATATTGTCCCTTCACATTCACACCTAGGTTTGTGTTGTATTAGAGAGCGGGTATTACAGCAGGCATGGTGGTACTTAACATGGAAAGATGTGAAAACAGGTGTAAGAATGGTGTGTTTAGTGTAGTCGTTGGTCTCCTTTGAGTTTGATTATTATCGGTGTATTTTCACAATCCATGAAAGTGTTAGACGCACTTATGAAGAGGACTGTGTGTGTCTGTTTGTAAGTTATCTACAATTCAGCTTCAGAACTGTTAACAAGGCCATTTCCATTTATTCACGTCAAAAAGATGATTTGATTCCATTAACGTTAATATTGGACTATGATTATGGTTGCACAAATCTTGCTCTTCTTAACAGTGAGAAATTAAAATACAAATTATGTAAATTATTTATGTATTTTTATTTATCAAATTTTATGTTGAGTTCTAATAATGTTTCGTAGTCAGACGGTTTATTGCAAAATAAACTCCCACAGGTTGATCTGGATTTGAATTAATTTAAGGCTTTTCAAACTTTTTTCTTTTATAATTAATTTTTTAGAAAAAATAGTCCATTAGAATGTGTGAAACAATCAGCGTTGCAACAAGATGAACACTGCTACAATATTACAGCAAAAATAGCCTGCTTAAGCCCTCTGAGGTCATTGACACATTACAATCATTAAACTGAGACATACGATGGTACTAGTTGCATTTTAGTTGCATCTGACCGCTGAATGTTGCAATTGACCAATCAGAATCAAGCATTCCAGAGAGTAACTTTGAAAATAAAAAATGTACAACTTCATGACTTCATAACTTTGCAGTTTTCTGTCAAAATGTCACTATATCTATCAGTTAAAGATGTTGAAGAAAACGATTCCACTCACATTTGTACTTGAAGTGAAATAGAATTACGTAAACATCAACATCAAATCAGGGACAGCCTTTCAGAACACTTTCTTCCACTTCTACTGAAGGATGAATCTCTTGCACATGGACAGCTGCAGATATCACACCCACTTATTAACTCTAGAAATGCTTGTTATTATGCTTGTTCTTTCTGCTGCAGTAGACGTGCAGTGCTTTTAAGAGCAGCTCATTGTAATCTTCCTGTTGCACCTCATGTTCTTATTATTGCTCATGCTTTTAAAGGCTGCCTTTATTTCCTCATATTACTATCATATCCTGCATATCATTTAGATAATGAGCACACTTTTAAAAAGAGCTCATTTATTGTGAAAACTCTAATGGAGGTTCAAAGACCTACAAACACAAAGAATATGATATTTCTACATATCAGAAGTGCAGTGTTTCACCTGATGCGTGCGTTGTGTGCACGTCTTTGGTCTTGTTCTCACATGCTCAATGCTTAACTCTTAATCTCAACTTTGGTCTTTAATTACGCAAGATTGACATGTGGTTAAAACACTAAAGAACATTCAAGATTTACACTACAGAAGTATGGCTTATAACATGGAAGCCTGAAATGATGACATGTACTGTATTTTGTTATCTCATCCCTGCTTAAACTAGCCTAAGATAGTTTGCCGGTTTTTGCTGGTCCTCCAACGTGGTTTTAGAAGGGCTCTTTTGGAAGAGAAGATTAGCTGAGAAAAGAAAGCAAAATTATTTGGCTTATTTGTTTTCCATTACTAAATAAACATGTCACTTATGTCCTTCAAAACTTTTTTTAAAGCAAGATGTGTAATAAACTAGATAGATGAATATATACTTATTAACAATTTAGGAGAGCATCTCAATGGTATAGAAATGGACTGAATACAACTTGAGCTCAAAGATGTAAACCAGGGCTGTCCAAACTCCGTCCTGGAGGGCCAGTGTCCTGCAGATTGTAGCTCCAACACCTAATAATCAAACACACCTGATCCAGCTAATTGAAGTCTTACTAGGTATACTTGAAACTTCCAGGCAGGTGGGTTGAGGCAAGTTGGAGCTAAACTCTCAGGACCCGGCCCCTCCGGAACCAAGTTTGGAGACCCCTGAATCTAGACATGAGACTAATTGCATCAGTATCGTGTTGAATATATTATGTAGTTTATTTATTATATAATAATAATTAATTTATAGATTTAAAAAAGTGTATTATTAAAACAGCAAAAGCTCTATGAGGTGGCTACACTAGCACAGCAATGGAATTAATATTCACAGCACAAAAAGGAGTGAACTCTTTGTGAGAGAGCCTTTTTTATTGCAGTAACACAATTTTGCATCTGGGCCGCACATCTCCAATAGTCATAGCAGATCAAAGAGCTCTGGACATTGAACACTGGTCACAGAAACCATAAATTAATGGGCAGGCAAAAAATAAATACCTAAAACAACATAAAAACAATATCTACACGCACTACATTTACACAGATAAATACAGCCACACAAATTAGTTCACTCTAAAGCTGATCTGTAGCCATTTGTTGATGCACTCAATCAAACACACACACACACACACACACTCACACACACACCAACAGACACTCATGTAGAGACCACAGATTATCAATCAACTGATCAAGGTTGTTCTCAATGTGCTGGCTTCTGCAACACTAGTTCACATAGATATACTATATATTAACAGCTCTAACACTGTAAACCGAATCTACATAAAACTGAAACAAATGAAACAAATCGAATTGTCATCTTTTGAACCTATGTACAATATCAAGTAACACTGTGATCTATATTGTTTTCTTGTGTTACCACAACACAATCACAAAGGAAGGGTTCAGCGTATGCACACTACGGATAACACGGCTCATCTTCACTTACACCAACAGCTTTCTTATATCCAACTTAGAGATTCATAAATTGCATGATATAGATAAGCTATATATGTTTTGCATCCAGCAGCATATATACATGTTTTTTAATCAGATTTTTTACATCTTCATGGCTTTGAGTAGATTGAAATGGATATTCATGTAAACAAACAGAGTACAGAAATATTACACAAAGCACAAGACGATATTTGCTATTGGTTTGATATGAGGGATGGCTGTATGACCTCCGCCAGGTTATCTGTATTGTGAGGGTGTTGTTTGGGTGGAGTTTGCTCATAGTTGCCAGGGGAACATGCAGTTAGGAGGAACAGTGTGGGCATCCCTCTCTCCTGTCTTCTGTTACTCGTAGAAACCACGATCTCTGCAGAGAGAAGGATGGAGTGTGAGGAGGCGCAGAGTGTTTACTCTGTGGGAGTGTGTACTGTATGTCGGTTGGTTTTGGGTTTCACCTCGGCCCCTTGGTGTTTGGGTACAGTCCAAATTACAGACAAGCTCTGGCACACAGACTCTGTGACTTTGATGGCTGCCATCTGAAAGTCAATCATTACCAATACTGACTGTTTTTCTAAGAGATAAAGTCAAAATGAACCCTAATATCTTTCTTACTGCACATTTCTACTCTTATTGTGCATGATTGGTGCACATTGTTCTAAATAAAAACATTCATGTTATATTCTTAACATCCCTAATCCCTCTTACTTTTTTCAATTCTTCCCTTTAAAGTCAGCATGAAATAAAAAATATTGATCTTATTGTATATCCATATAGGTATATGGCTATTATATATTATATTATTATTATTATTTTTATTTTTTTTTAACCTTCAAAATGTAATCAAAAATTGTCACAACTTGTTCCGGTCGCAAGTTTAACACACCTGACTCAATTCTGATATATAACTCCCACTGTCCACTTTCTAGTCATTTTTGGTAATTTTTTTGTTTACAGTACTTCATAATTTGGGCTTTTGATGAAAATATCCTTTATATTTAGTCAATATTAATATCTTGTCATATTCATTAATTTTAGTCTATTTTACTCTGCATCTAGAGATTTAAATGATGATAAAACATTTTATAGAAAAGTGCAACATTATAAATAAATGTCAATATTCAAACAATATTCAAACAATTTTATATATTAATTTAAATATGTAACATCTAGTAAAAACATCATGTGAAAACTCTTCTTGTTGTGAAAACCGCAACTCCTGAAATAACAATATGTGCACTCGTTTTTGTCTTTCCTTTCCTTTCCTTTCTTGCATATTCTGTGTCATCTGAAAATATGTCAGATTCTAAGTAAAATCATTTAAAAACAGCATGTTGACTTTCACTAGACTTAATCACTAGTCACTATGTAATCTGCGATGGTTCGCAGTGGAAAAGTCTGACCTCTGCAGGCCCTGAGCAGGAAGATCTAAACAATCTTATTTGTAATAAGGCTAATAGTTGATTAGAATAAAATACATATATGGTACTGAGTATTTAAATGTATGGTGTAACATATCTAATAAGCACAGCATTACATTTTCTTTTATACAGTGATGTTCATAGGTTTGGGGTCAATAAGATTTTTAAATGTTTTTAAAAGAAGTCTGACCAAAGCTTGTCTATTTAATTATAAATACTGTAAAAACAGTAATATTTTGAAATATTAGTACAATTTTAAATGACTCTATTTTATTTTAAAATGTAATTTATTCCTATGATAGCAAAGCTGAATCATTTTCTTCGCTATTATTAAATGTTGAAAACAGGAATATTTATTTGAAATAGAAATTTTTGTAACATTATTAATGTCTTTATTGTCACTTTTGATCATTGTAATGCATCCTTGCTGAAAAAAAAAAGAAATCATTAGCTGACCCCGAAACGTTTCAAAGCAGCCATTAAAGCACATGAAGAGATCAGGCTCGCTTGGAATTGCTATAGGACGCTAGTTTTTAGGTTCTGTATCTTTAAGGGAAAAACTAAGGATCAAAAATAAAATTTCAAAGCAACTACTCTGATGGCTCTGAATACAGCACACATAGTTACCATGACGCCCTTACCATCAGTTTTCACCAGCAGTGTTAAATTCGGATGTGATTGTTTTCATCCAGCCTGTCAATTAACAAAATCAAATATAAAACAAGCTTAAAGCCTGTTTAACTCCTCATCAGGTTTGTGATCCAGTGAGTCTGTGGCAATAACTCTTTTATTAGACATTGTTGTGCCAAATAAGCAACATATTATTATAGTGGTGAGTACTCACGCTCCCTCGTCTTTGAGTAGAGAGAGGAACTTGCTGACTCTGTACGCCTGATCCATCTAGAGAGGAGAGTAAACACAACATGCTATAAATAAACTTTCATTTTCACATATATGGTTCCCTGCATGTGACTGTCACGAGATGAAGTGAGCTGATTGCTAGACAGCACTTTAGGTGTAGTGTGAGCTTCTTCTGTGCATGAAACAGCTCTAAAAAGCATAGGAAATCAACTGAATTATTTAGACCGCCTTTCAAAAAGTATGTTGGAAAACTACTTGAGCTCATTAAGTTTCTAGTTCTATTTCTGAGTTTCTAGTTTCTAGAGATTTTTAGAGAGAATTTCTAAATGGACACTTCTAGCTGAAACCAATCCAAAGATTTGATGGGTCTGAGTGACTCTTTAGTTTAGTTCACAATAATATTTACAGACTTTGTCTTGCCTCGCTCTGAGGTACACACTGAAGCTTACCTGTAGAGACATCTCAATAAGCATGAGAAGCTTTTTAATGCCAATCCACACTCTTTTTCCTTTCACATTCTGGGCAATGGTGGTTCTCTCAGCATCTGTGAAGCTGCCCAGGAGCTTGTAATTAACAGAAAAAAAGATAAGTATGATAGTAACATTTTG
>JADLZN010007264.1:127639-169018 GCA_018155175.1 Sinocyclocheilus anophthalmus | reverse complement strand
AATCTGCAAATAGACTGTTTAGTCAAATAGACTAAATTTATGTAGACCAACTGAATTTATGAAATTTCAGAGCTTCAGTGAAGGGAAAACTGCCTTAATGTCTGCTGATCACAAAGCTATCATGTGGCTTCAGAAGATTTGTTTTACTTTGTAATGTTCACTATGAACATTAATTTTATGAAAAAAAAAACAGCAGCATAAACATTTTTCAAAATGTTTAAATACAAAATGACAGAACACAGGGTGAAAGGGTGAAAAAAACAGAACTCAATGAGAGAGTGTCATGAACTCTACTTGCATTGAAAAAGTACTGTCGCGGGGTGAATGAGAACACAGACTCGGTACTGGTCGAAAGAGCCCCGGAGGGTGATTTATTTGCCCACACACTGATCACACGTGCCCTTGATGACTGGTGCTCGGTGCCCGTCTCAGAATGGTGCTCGTGGGGTGAAGTGCCGTGGTGCAGATCCCTCTCCCTGGGTGCCTTCAGAGTCTGTGAAATAAGGAGCACAATCGTTAATGCCGCCTGGAGCTCTGGGGTGCTCCCCCTCTGGTGTCTCTTCTCCTGGCTTTTAAGGCCAGCGGGAACGAGCTCCAGGTGCGCCACTCATCGCGCACAGGTGTTGTGCGTCGGTGATCAGTGTGGCAGCGGCGTTTCCAGGGCGACGCTAATCTGGACTCGGGATACTCACCACAGTACCTAAATGTTTAATGAAAACTGGCAATCAAATAAATACAATCAATATATTTCTGCTGATTGCAAAAACTCTTAAATTTCGCCAAAAGTGGGAAAACCATTCATTATGAGAGCCTCGAATCAGTTACATGATAGACAAAACTAAATATAAGTCTGCTGACATTATCATTACACTGTACTCTGATTTTTTTACTTGTTTTTCTCCCATTGTACCAGGTGTATATTATCACCTCCAAAAGTCTCAGATATCTGGATTTATTCCGGCAGGAGGTCCAGCTATGCTGACTCTTCTGTATGCTTTCTGGCTTTCGGTCGGTTATGTTTACGTGTGTCTAGGTGCATATGTGTGTATCGCTCCAATGCGATGTGTTTTTTGGCAGAGTGAGTGTGAAACAGCTGCCTTCTCACCTGCTGAGAGACTCTGGCACTCATTCGTAAACTTGTGAAACCAAGCAGAAAACAAAAAAATGCTTGCCCTTGTGTGATGGTAAAACACATGACAGAGGAGCACAGACAGGATATTAGTAGATGTTCTTTATCATACAGACATAAATAACAGTCCATGTGACCAAGCACTTCGGGGAGCCCCAGTTCTGATTTCCACCTGACTGATGCCAGTCGCTTTCAACAAATATCTTCGATTATCCATCCTCTTTCTTTACTGAAAGAAATGAGGCTTTTTCAGCAATGCCCGGGTTTCCATCCAAAGTTGCTAATTTAACTTATGCGCAAAATTGAAATATCGCTTTAAAACATTTGCGAATAAGCACCGTTTGCATCCAATGAGACAAAGAGAAGAAAATTGTCACTTCCTGATAAACTGGCACTAAATATCACTAAGAAAGGAGAAGCCCCTGAATATAATCATTTTCATATATAATAAATGACTTGTGCCTCAGAGCGAGCAGACGAAACACATTTAATGCGGTCATTGCTTCGGAGTCTGTGGGGTGACCTGCTGCTGTGTGGGAACTCAGTCGGTGAAGAGTTCTGGGAGGTAGTATACAGAAATACTTTGATAACAGACTTTGCTCGGGCATTTCCGAATGACCGTATAACAACATTTCAGATGCTGTGGACGATCGGTCCTCTGGTTAGTCAGGATTTGCCGATCCATAGCGCAAAGTCACATGACTTTTTTGATGCGCATGGAGGAATTTATTTGCAAAATGCATTTCCATCTCCTATTATTCGCATTAACCCTTTCTCGCACAAGTCAAAAACCATAAAAACAGGGTGATGGAAACATAGCTAATGATGCATTAATTATGATGCATTCCCCTTCAGGAACTCGAGCTGCCTCGAGATTCGCTTTGGGAACGGCCTTGCGTGACCTGCGTTCTGAAGCACGTGTCAAATCAGACCAATGGAGCAGCGAGACGTCACAAGCAGTATGACGTAAGCACCAGAAAGCATAAAAACCCATCCAGCCGGGCGCCACCCAGCTTCTGCCCTTCAGCAGTGCTCTGTGTATGTGTCAGTCTATTTACTGTTGTCTGTCCGCACAAGCACTCAAATATATAAAACAATGAGAAAGTCTATGGCGAGCGAACGGCATTGCAAACGCTGTGTTTCTCCCTGCCCACTATATCTGGCGGCGGGGGATACACACAATTGTTGTTTGTTTAGGAGTGGAGCATGCACGGTCAGCTTTCGAGCAGCTGATTGTCATCACTGCGAGCTCTCGCTGTGTATGCTCCGCTCTCGCCTGGCTGTGTTTGATGAGAGCGGCCAGGCTCGCGATCCCGCTGGCAGCGGCACAGCGCAGACTGTTGTCGTGGGGATCGCGGGTGGATTTAGAGGAGGGATCCGAGAAGGTCAGAGTCGAGAGAACCAGACAATCATGATTTGGATCTTGGATGTGATGAGTGTCGAGACAGAGGAGACTGTGGACTCGCCACCACAGTCCCTCGCGTATGAGGTGTGATTCGTGATTATGGGGTGTGTTTCATGCATTCGCCAAAATAAAATATTGTTTGGCAAGCCTAGAAACAGGACGCTCGTCCTAAAAATAATTAGACGAGCATGTTCTGAATCCAGATCACAGCCTTCATGACGGGGGCCTTCCGTTTTCCCCGATCTCCATGCTGAGGTGTCAAGATCGTGGGAGAAACCGTACTCATCCCGTATTACAGCCCCACAGTCACAAATTATTCAAAAGAACATCGTGGGACTGAATGATAAAGGATATGGGGCGATGCCAGTGGTGGAGCAGACGCTTGCGAGCTATCTCTCCCCATCCTCAGCATCGTCCCTGAAGGCCCCGAAGCTTCCCACCAGGCCCGTTAGGCTTACATCGAGTCTGGTTGGGAAAGCTTATACGGCGGTAGGTCAGGCTGGAGCATGTTTGCACACCATGGCGGTGTTACAAGCATACCAGGCTGACCTGCTAAGGGGTGGGACTGCTGAGCGGCAGCAGCCCAAGCCATAAAGCTCCTCATATCGCCAGTCTCAAAAACAGAGCGTTGCAACCCGCACCCCTCCACAGAAAGATTGGGGGTCGGGGTGACGCTCTCAGTCGGGTTCTTCTAGACCGAAAACGGATCTGCGAACCGTTATTTGTCTAAGAGGACCTCGGCGAAATGGTTCTACCATTGTCAGGTCCCTGAGGGCAGCCCACCTGGAGAGGAAGGATAACACCTCAGTATACGGTGCAAAATCCTCCTCAGTGCCCTCACGGAGGATTATTGATATCCCTGCCACCCTCGGTGCTTCGGGGCTCAGTGAGCTCCGACGAGCGAAAATCCCTGCTGCCGCCCGGCAACGGTACGGCACGGGAGAGCTCGCCCCCTCAAGTGAGGGTGCTACAGCAGTCAGGTATGTTGTTCCGTCAGGGCCCTCACCGAGGTCATTGATACTCCTGCCGCCTCAGTGCTTCGGGGCAGTGAGCCTGACGAGGAAATTCCAGCTGCCGGACGGCAACGGTACAGCAGGGAGGAGCTCGCACCCCTCAAGTTTTTTGGGGGGCGTGGGGGGGGGGTGGGTGCTACAGCAGTCGGGTCCGTTGTTCCCTCAGTGCCCTCATGGAGGATCACTGATACCCCTGCCACCTCGGTGATTCAGGGCTCAGTGAGCTCCGACGAGAGAAAATCCCAGATGCCGCCCGGCAACGGTATGGCACGGTAGAGCTCGCCCCCTCAAGTGAGGGTGATACAGCAGTCAGGTCGGTTGTTCCCTAAGTGCCCTCAAGGAGGTTCATTGATAACCCTGCCACCTCGGTGCTTCAGGGCTCAGTGAGCTCCGACGAGCGAATTCCCAGCTGCCGCCCGGCAACGGTACGGCATGGAAGAGCTCGCCCCCTCAAGTGAGGGTGATACAGCAGTCAGGTCGGTTGTTCCCTAAGTGCCCTCAAGGAGGTTCATTGATAACCCTGCCACCTCGGTGCTTCAGGGCTAAGTGACCTCCAACGAGCGAAATTCCCAGCTACCGCCCGGCAACTGTACGGCACGGGAGATCTCGCCCCCTCAAGTGAGGGTGCTACAACAGTCATGTCGGTTGTTCCTGCCAGTCATCCGCTTCAGGGCCACCGAACTGGCCTCCTCTAATAATACCAGATGCCAGCTCGAGAGGTGGTTCCTTAAGTAGATTTTATGTAGCGGGAAACTTCTACCAAATATCTCAAAATGGGTCATGCAGATTGTAGAGAAAGGTTACAGAATTCAGTTCAGTTCTCGTCCACCTAGTTTCAATGGGGTTATTCCTACATTAGTGGGCCCTGAGCAGGCTCTGGTATTGGAACAAGAAGTAGATACTCTCTTGAGGAAGGGGGCCATAGAACGTGTTCCGGGTTCTACAGCCGTTACTTCATTTTTCCGAAGAAGGATGGGGGGTTGCGTCCGATCTTAGATGTCCGTCTTCTGAACCGCGCTGTCAAATGGCTTTGGTTCAAGATGCTCACTATCAAGCAGATAGTATCTCAGATCCAGTCCGAGGACAGATTTGTTATGATAGATCACATAGACGCTTATTTACATCCTCCCTCAACACTGGAAGTTCCAGAGGTTTGCTTTCGGGGGCGAAGCATACCAATATTGAGTTCTTCCCTTCGGACTGTCACTCTCACCCCACACTTTCACAAAGAGTGTGGATGCTGCTCTGGCTCCACTGCGACTCTCCAGGGCATCCGCATACTAAATTATATCGACGATTGGTTGATTTTAGCTCGTTCAGAGCAGACAGCGGTTCGGCATCGAGATATCTTTCTCGCTCACATAGAGAGTTGGGGTTAAGACTAAACGCCAAGAAGATTGTTCTTTCTCCACTACAGAGAACCATTTTATTTAGGCGTGGTGTGGGACTCAACCTCGATGCAGGCACGTCTGTCTCCTGCTCGAATCGAGTCAATCCTCACGACAGTCACGAGAGTAAGAGAAGGCCAGTCACTCACTGTCAAACAGTTTCTGAGGCTGTTGGGCCTGATGGCAGTGGCGTCCAACGTGATACCTTTTGGCCTGCTGTACATGAGACCCCTGCAGTGGTGGCTCAGAACCAAAGGATTTTCCCCGAGGGGAATCCGCTTTGCATGATCAAGGTCACGCGGCGATGCGTACGTGCCTTAGACATGTGGAAGAAACACTGGTTCCTGGTTCAAGGCCCGACGTTAGGGGTTCCTTGTCGTCGCGTAACGCTAACGACGGATGCCTCTCTCACGGGCTGGGGAGCGGTCATGAGTGGCCACTCTGCCCAGGGTCTGTGGGAAGGCCATCATCTCTTTTGGCACATAAACTGCCTGGAAATGCTGGCCGTGTTTTGAGCTCTTACACACTTCCTTCCAGACCTAAGGGGCATCATGTGTTTGTCCGCACAGAAAACACATCGGTAGTCTCCTACATCAATCGGCAGGGGGGTCTGCGTTCGCGCCCCTTGTACAAGATGGTTCTCGGACTTGGTGTCCCTCCTCAAAGGCTCTCCGCTGGAGATTCCAATCAGGATGGACCTCCTCTCCCAGGCGGGGGGCGCCATTATTCACCCCCGCCCGGAGTTATGGAAGATGTGGGCATGGCCCCTGAGGGGGCACAACTCATAGCATATGGTCTCTCAACCGAGGTTGTTGAGACTATACTCCAGTCCAGAGCTCCCGCCACTAGGAAACAGTACGCCTTGAAGTGGAAACTTTTCGCGTCATGGTGCGGACAGCGACTGCGTAAAGAGAGTTCGTTTTTTTGTTGCGTCTGTAGAGTCTGTTGTAGTTGGGTCTGTAGAGTAGTTTTTTTTTGGGGGTGAGGGTGGGCGGTCTGTTAGATTTTCTTGTTGTGGTTTGGTCTGTAGTTTGTTTTGTTTTTTTGTTTTTTTTGTGGTTCTGTAGCTAGCTGTGTTAGTTTGTCTGTTAATTAGTATTTTTTTTTTTTTTGTCTGCGACAGGTAGTTTGGTCGTAGATTTTATTATTTTATTTTTTTTGGTCTGTAGCCGTGTAGTTTGGTCTGTAGATTAGGTTTTTTTGTCTGTAGCCATGTAGTTTGTTCTGTAGATTAGTTTTATTTTTGGTCTGTAGCTGTGTAGTTTGGTCTGTAGATTAGTTTGTTTGTTTTTTGGTCTGTAGCTGTGTAGTTTAGTCTGTAGATTTTTTTTTTGGTCTGTAGCCATGTAATTTGGTCTGTAGATTATTATTTTTGTTTTTAGAGGTGTAGTTTTAAATGTACATTTGCCATGTTGTTTTCTTAATTGTAGTTTAGTTTTTTGTAGTTTATAGCAGTGTAAGTTTTAGCAGAGAAAGTTGCTCCAAGAAGTAATTACTTACTACCTACTAAATATATCTTCAACAGTGTAATTAGATTACTATACTAACTACTCTCTCTTTAAAAAGTATTACATTACTAATTAATAATTACTTTCTAAATCCCATATATACCTTGACCAGTTGATCAATACTAGACCTGAAACTGCTCTTTTAATTCAATTAAATAAATAATATAAAATTGCATAAATTATTCTTGAACTGACCAAAGTATTTAAAGGGACAAGTTTATATTAAAACCATACATTTTAACATTAGATGGTAAATATATATGTTAAACCAAATTTTGATGTTTTATTGTTTTATATAGTCTATACAGTATTTAATGCAATTAGATCAGATGTAACTGTAGATAAATTACAGAACAACTGAGAGTAATCCCTTATTTGATTTTTTTAAGGGAAAAGTAATTAAATAACAGTAATTAATTAAATAATAATGCATCAGACCCAACACTGGTCGTGGTGTAGTTCGGTGTGTTATTTAACTGTAGATTATCTTTAGTGGTGTAGTTTGTTCTGTAACTGGGTTGTTTAATCTTTAGCTGAGGTGTTGATTGTAGCTGGCCCACACATCAAGCAGTTAAGGGCCTGAGGCACCACTGGAATTAATTACATACAAAAGCATTTCTGTTCGGAATTCACACACCAAATTTATCACTGGCCCTTTAATGTGCCTCATCTGAGTCCATCCAAACTAGCTGACTGCCCGGGGGCAAAAAGCTCCTGTCCTTCCAAGCCTGTGTGTGAGTATGTGTGTGTGTGTTTGAGTATGAAAAATTGAAGGACCACCACATGCTTGGAGGCTAGCCCAATCAGGGGTGAGAGGGATGGAGAAGGATAACAAATGACCCCTAGCAAATTAAACATCTAAGACAGGGGCTTACCCCTTCTAGCACACAACCCACTCCGCTGGGACGGGGCCACAATCCAGTCCGACTCTGGTAATTGGGTCATTTTGATGATGAGAATTCTTCATAGGCTTGGATAGGGTGCAGTAAAACTAGTTGGTTTTTACGAATCGGAAATATATTTGTTTCTTCTTTACCTGAAAGAAAATAGAGCCTCGCGCTGAAATTAGACTTTAAATGCTTTTTTTTTTTGTGCTTACAAATAACTAATATATACAATTAAATCTGAAATATTTAACACAAAAGCTTTCCGTGTTTTGTAATTACTGCGTTCTAATGAAAAAAATTGTTTTATATATATTTTTGTGGTATATTATTAATATTTAATTTCTTAATATCTTGAATTATATTCCTCTGATTTTAACATTATCTCCATCGTATATATAATCTTAATACTTAATTATTGATTAATTACTAAATTATGATGAACGTAGATTCTAGAAGAATATTTTTAAATGAAATGAATTCTTTTATTTATCAAGATAGGATTAATATCATCAAAGGATGTCATGAAAAAATGTATATGGTTTTATTAACCATGAAGCAGCTGGAGATGATTAACGAAAAATTCAGCTTTGCCGCCGGAAAATTACATTTTAAAATATCTTCAAATAGAAAACATTTTTTTAACATTTTAATTTTAAACTCTTATAATATTTCACAAAATTACATTTTTTTTCTTTATTTTTGATCAAATAAATGAAGCCAGAAGAGGCTTATTTCAAAAACCTTAACATATCTTTCCAACCCTAAACTTTTTAAGAATAGTGCAGATCTGTATATTGTTCCATCCATGCATCATAGGCAAACTAACAATCCATAGGCAAACTAACAGGCTGTAAAATCAGTTTGTTAAAAATATTTTACTTGAAAATATAGATTATCAAATGGACATTGATACTGAAAATGTCTCCAATTAATCACAAGCTGCTATTGAAGATTATTTGAGTTGCTTTCAAATGTTCCTTCTAACAGCTGATAAATATGACTGTAGAAAGCAGCACCAAAGGACGCAGCGATCAGCGCTCACTGGCCTTTTCTCATGCGATTGTCATGCAAGCACGGTTGTAAGTAATAATGTGGCCTTTAATGATGGAATGATAGACCTGCCAAACAGTAGCTGTCCTCCCATATACACACACACACAGACACCAGCAGGGACACATTAGCATATCCTGCTCAATTCTCAGCTGCCTTTAACATAATCCATATTTGTTGGGTAAAGTCCAACAGTGAGCCCACTCCTGTGGGTGTGTGCTGCTATGACAGTCTTCAAAGGCCCGCAGCATAACGCATGCTTGACCAGCTAAGCAATTCAGAAATGCAAATGGCAGGGCAAGTCTCCTCTCTGCCTTCAGCTCTCAGGGACAAATCCCTTTTGGCGAGACATCTATCTGACTGCCTGCCTTAGTATTCCTCAACACCAGTGCAGAGTGCATGTGATCTTTATTCTAAATGCTGCGAGAGAGGGAGAGATAGATCGAGAGAGAGATGAAGAGAAAGGGAGACTCCTGTCAGCTCTGTGTGAATGTACTCAGGTTCTGGGGCTTGTCAGCGCATACATCACATTTAAAAGAAACCCATTTCAGATTCACCTTATACAGTCACACAAAGAGTCAGAAAGGTTAGAAAATATAATCTTTCTATTGTAACAGTCAGACACACCAGATTTATGTTGCTTTCTAAAATATTTGATTATGATGTGATGTATAGTTCAGAAAGATGTATGTAAAAATGTATTCTGTTTATTAATGCATTAAACTTTCAATGGCTAGGTTTTTTTTAGCAAGTAAAAGACGTTCCAGTATAATTTTCCACCTTCTTGTTATGGTTCACGTGTCTTTTTTCAGTGAAATCTTTTCTGATTTTTATGCAAATGTAAGAATAACTTGTATATATTTTTTTAAGATTTCAAGATAAACATTTACTGGATTGAAGCAACTTCAGTTTACTTGATTACATGATCGTTAACAACAACATTGTAAGATCAAAATAAAATATGATAAATCAGGCTTTGAGCTAATTTTTTTATTAATCTCTCAATCATCATTGTATTGCATTGCATTATATGTTTTCACCCCCACAATAAAAACTACCGAGTTGATCATAAAAATAAGCATGTAAATATATCGTACATATTTTTGGGAGCAGTAGCATGAAAGACTCATTTATATAAGTGTCGAGTAAGTAGTCTGTTATATGTGTATAAAAATCATATGCTTTATATTACAAGCGTAGAATCTATCTCTTTTTTAAGGCACATCAATATCATGAAGCCCCAAATTGAGATTTTTCTCAGTTTGGGCTATTTTGAATAGGATTTAGTTTTTGTTGACCTCCTTGATGTTTATGAGCTTGATATATTCCTATTTTATTTTAAAGGTACTTTATTTGTTGACCCATAAAAGCTGATTAAAAATGAGTACAAAACATAACTGCATATTGCAACCAATTTGAGAAAGCTCAATAAATGGTTCCACTTCATTTGGTTTCTGACTATTATTTTATAGGTTTTTACAAACCAAAAGTAGATTTAGTGAATTCTCACTCAAAATGTTATTTTTTTTTTTTTTCAAAGAAAGAAGTGGTGGGGACAAAATCAAAATCAACCACGGCAATATTTGATTGGGACATGACATGCATCACCAGGTTTTGGATCTCTGCACTTGTCAGAAAATGCAAACCATCAGTTATTCAGACTAAAGCCCTAAAAGTGAATTTCCATTATATCATGTGTTATAGAGCTTCAAAGAGCAGATCAGAGCGTGGGAGAGGTATTATATTTACTGCCTTTACCTGAGGGGTGTGTGTAATAAAACTTTAACAGGTCCATAAAGCTGTTTCCTAATCAGCTCTTTGAGCCTTTGAGCAGACGGCCGTTTATATACCCAACATGTTCTTTCACGTCTCGTTCTCTGTGCACAGAGAGAAGTGAGATATTTGCAAGACATTTACACAGCACACTGCTTTACAGGGCCAGACTGATACTGTGTGGGCAGAAAGTCTTATTGCTTAAATGTTCATAATGACCAATTACGGAAACACATCATCCATCTGAAACATAAAGATTACTGAGTCCTTAAGTGCTTAAAAGCGATCCTGGAGTGCGATCGTGTCATGTGTTGACAAGCGTGTGGGCTTGAATCTAACCTAGACGCTTGTAAGAAACCTCTATAGTGCCTTACTGATCTGATACATCCTGTGAGGATGACGATAAAGCCATGAAACACTTACATGTTTGTAGTCGTCTATTCATCACATGAATCAAAGTATTTTACTTACAGAAGAAATTGAAAACCTTTCAGAAGTACTTGCTGAGGCACGTATCTCTATTAGGATAGCGCATACTTTGAACAAACACCTCAACCTGTGTTAACATATGCACTATTACTACTGTAAGTGATCTGATTTAACATTTCCACTTGGCAGATGATAAAACAGGCAAAAAAAGAGAGAAATGCTTACACTGAAGGAGAGACCCAAGTCATAAAGAGTCCAAAATATTGTATACATTTCTTTGTAGGCTCTTTGGACTTGGCCAGTGACCAACATCCTAGCAGCCACTTTAACGCATTACACTAAAAACCATAAAAACATTTACAAAACATTAGCAACTATAGCTTGTTAAACACAGACAACCCACAATCTAACATCATAGTGAAATTTTACATATATATACAGTATAAATATATACATACACTTCCAAAAGGTACAAAAGTTTTAATTAATTAAGATATTTCTACTGTTTTTTGGAATAAGTGTCTTACACTCACAAAGGCTGTATTTACACTGAACAAAATTATAAACGCAACACTTTTGTTTTTGCCCCCATTTTTCATGAGCTGAACTCAAAGATCTAAGACTTTTCTATGTACACAAAAGGCCTATTTCTCTCAAATATTGTTCAAAAATCTGTCTAAATTTGTGTTAGTGAGCGCTTCTCCTTTGCCGAGACAATCCATCAACATCACAGGTGTGGCATATCAAGATGTTTATTAGACAGCATGATTATTGCACAGTGTGCCTTAGGCTGGCCACAATAAAAGGCCACTCTAAAATGTTAGTTTTACTGTATTGGGGGACCGTGGGGGTCCGAAAACCAGTCAGTATCTGGTGTGACCACCATTTGCCTCACGCAGTGCAACACATCTCCTTCGCATAGAGTTGATCAGGTTGTTGAGAAAAAGTCTTAGATCTTTGAGTTCAGCTCATGAAAAATGGGGGCAAAAACAAAAGTGTTGCGTTTATAATTTTGTTCAGTGTATGTGATCCAAAATACAGTAAAACAGTAATATTGTGAAATATTATCACAATATGGCAAAGCTGAATATCTGAATATCAAGCAGCAAAAACATTTTCAACACTAATAATAAGAACATTCTGATAATTATGCACCAATAATATTATTATTTAGCAGCAAATCAGCATATTAGAAGGATTTCTGAGGTCATGTGACATTGAAGACTGGAGTAACGATGCTGAAATTCTGCTTTACCATAAAAGGAAAATGAATTAAAATATATCCAAATAAAATACAGTTATTTTTATTGTTTCAACAATATTGCTGTTTTTATTGTATTTTAGATCAAATAAATGCAGCCTTGGTGAGCATAAGAGACTTCATTCAAAAACATTACATTCTTGAACTTTTGAACTTTTAACCAGTATTTTGCATGTGAAAAACTAGTTTAGATTACTTCTGGTCTTAATCATGTTTATTGTGTCGGAGCTGACGGTATGTGTGCTGAGTCTGTGGCCTTGACTGAATGATTGCTGACATCAGGCATCATCACACACTCCTGCTGAGAGCTCATCACTAAGACCTTTGTGCCCAAACACCTCTGAGCTTCTGTCAGAGAGCACAACAGGAGCCGTGTACACAGACAAACCTCCATTAGAGGAAGAGTCCGCAACACAGCTCAGCTTATGTCCAATTTAACACAGGAATCTGATCCAGCACAGTGCTCCCAAAGTTGCAATGAAAATAAAACACACACAATAAAAGTACATTTGTGTATGTATTGTAACATAAAACAGGAACAAACAACAAACATAAATAAAAAAAATAAATGGCCCCTCCTTTATATAAGTGGCCTTAACTACTATGTACTTACATTTATATGAATCATTTGATACAATGCACTTAATGTGTACATACATGTTTTTGCATTGTACTTATATATAAAAAAAATACCTGCATGTAGTCACATCTGTAATTCATTTCTGTATTTAGATTTATAATTACACTGTTGACCCATCCCTTACACGTTAACCCACCCTTAAACCTACCCATACCACCAAACCTGTCCCTAACCTTACCCGTATCCCACCTCAATAGCAGCAGAAGTGTTTTGCAATACAATATGAACACAATAAGTACATTGTATTTAATTTTTGATGTAAGTACAGTAGTTAAGGCCACTTAATATAAAGTGGGACCAAATAAATAAATAATAAATGTTAACAACTAAATTTAAAATAATAAACATAAATCAAAATGTTAAAGTGAATATAAATAAATCTAATAAAAATAAATAAATCTCACTACTAAATGTCACTACTTTGCATGTTAGCTAAACATTTAGCTTGAGATTTAATATTTAAAAATGTACATAAAAATTCAAGTTTTACAAGAATTACATTTGATTATTAAGATTTAATTTAATTTAATTTAGCTTTTAATTTAATTTCTTATATTTTTTGTAAGATTTATTGTTAACAAAAATATGAGCTTTAGGGAAAACTGCACAATTTCTGTAAGTGCTTATTTTGGTAAGTCTGACAAAAGTTTTTGGAAGCACACATTGTTTTACATTTAGTGCCATAAAACAATGACATTATTTAATTCGCTTACAATCTTGCCTGACCGCTAGCTGAAACTTAAAATTGCATGAGATATTAATGGATGTCCAATGATGTTCTTTTGGGAAAAAAAATGAAGTGCACATAATTGTATTGAATGTGCACTTGTATGTACAACTTCAATTTAGACGTGATATTTTAAAAAAAAAAAAATAAGCAGTAAATATTAATGGAATAAAAGCCACTTAGTGTACTTAAACAGCAAATTTATTTCATTGCTATGTTTCTTAAAACTCTTTCATAAAGTGCACTTTGTAATAATGTCAAAAATGTTTTGCTTTGAAGTACATTTCATATCATTATATTTTCATCTTTGGTCCTACTTTATATTAGGTGGCCTTTACTCATTGTACTTACATCAAAAAATAAGTACATTGTACTTATTGTGTTCATATTGTATTGCAAATGTTTTTGCTGTTATTGAGGTGGGATACTGGTAAGGTTAGGGACAGGTTTGGTGGGATTGGTTGGTTTAAGGTGTAAGGGATGGGTCAACAGTGTAATTATAATGTAATTACAGAAATTAATTACAGATTTAATTACATGCAGGTATTTTTTAAATGTAAGTGCAATGTAAAAGCATGTATGTACACAATAAGTGTGCTCTATGAAATGATTATTTAAATGTAAGTACATAGCAGTTAAGGACACTTAATATAAAGTGGGACTTAATCTTTTACTTTCTCTATGTTTGCGCCAGTGTTAGGCATGCGAGAGTAAAATTGTGAATAACAAGCATCAAAGTTATTTTAAATGTAACTGAACTCGAGTTTCACCAGTTTGCAAATGGAGGGAAAAGTAGAAACTCTGGTTCGCACTCTAAATCTAATATCGATTCCCATCACCGCAGGACGCAACACATTCGGTGTGAATACATTAAAAGTAACTGCTCACAAAGTGAATAAAAAGCTCAGATATTTGAGCCACAAAGACAGACGGTCAAGTAAATCAAAGATTCGGGCATTTGTGAGACGCGTCGGTTGTCAAGTCTGAGTGAAGGAGTTTAGTTAGAGACGGACTCGAGTGGCACCTATTTTAATAGGCATGAAAACAAACATCCAAACAGCACTAAACGCCTACATGGCTCCGCACACACAAAACACACACCGCAAAGTTGAAGTTCCTGCTGTTGACCACTCTCTGTATTTCACCTGCTGAGCAATTACCTGGTGGGAACTATCAACACTAGTATTCACACACACACACACACACACACACACTTCTGGCTGCTTATTTTGCTGGTGGTTTTTGTTTGAAGGTAAGAGGGCCCCTGGTGCGGCCCCTGCCTGCGCTCGCTACCCTCAGAGACAGCGAGAGGGGTGTCAGGACACACGTGACCCTCTCGCTCACACACACACGCACACAAGTACACACACGCCTCTGCAAGTCATCAGGCGTCTGAATTGCATGGGCTGTGCTGGAGCAGCAGGGGTCACTCAGGAGTCCTGCGAGGGCCGCAGACATGTGTTGGTGTGTGTGTGCGTAACGCATGGACGCTCACAGCCTGTACACAGCAAGTAATGACTCCACTGCCAGCCCAATAAAGACAGACACAGAGTCTCCATTTCTGCTTAAACACACACGCTCACACACAGTGATGAGGGAGGAGTTGCCTTTGTTCACTTACACTGTTGGCACTATACACACAAAGGAGGTTTAGCATTCATAGACTGCCTTCAGAGTGTGATAAAATACTTCATTTTTTATGTTTAATGTGCAGAGACAACTATAAATAAGCTATTAGCAGGTTCATTTCCTCAGAAGTTAAGAATGAGACTATCTGTTTGGCTAACAATGGAGGACAGCAGAAGACAGGTCATAGCAGGACGTCCCACCATCCTGTTAAAAAAACAATCGCCTTATCTCTAAATGCAGGAATGGGTGTTTTCATCTGAATGTGCACTGACAGTAGTTGGACAAACTCAAAATACAGTTCCCTTTCATGGGAACTTCGAACTGCGTCCTCTAGGGGTCGCTATGGGGAACGCCTCGTCGTGACCCGTGTCTGAAGCATACATTGAAAAAACACCAACTCGTTGGCCGGCGACAGCCATGACGTCACTACCGGTGCGACTATAGTATAAATAGGCGCCGGGAGCACACATCATTCTCTTCTTCGTCTTCATTGACTGTTCTGTTTGAAGCGTGCATTTCCAAGGAAATAGTAAGAGCTATCTATTTATTATGGCGAGCATTAGTAGAGCATTTAGAAGGTGTGTGCCTCCGTGTCATAGCTATTTGACACCAGATCATACACACGATCTATGTGTTGCTTGTTTGGGCGAAGAGCACGCACGCGATGTCCTCGAGGGGGCAATCTGCGTGCACTGCGAGCATTTTTCAATGAAAAAGCTCCGTTCTTGTTTGTCTCTCTTTTCGAGTAAAGAGGGGCAGCCATCTGCTTCCCGCGGTTCAGGACCCGCCGCTACTGAGGCACGGAAGAGAATGAGCTCATGGGGATCGCAGGTGGACCTGGCCGATGAGTTTAAAGAGGGGCTTTCCCTCTCGCGCTTATCGGCGGCGGCCGAGAGAGAGCCGCTGGAGGATGATGTTATTTCTTTAACATCGTTTGATCCGGGGGCCAGTGCTCTGCTGGTTTCAGCCCAGGAAGAGCAGGAAATGGATGAAGAGAGAGAAGAAGCTGAGGCTAAACCTTCTCAATCCTCCTGCCCTGCGTATGATGAGCTCTTAGAGGTTATGGATCGCGCCACGGCGAGGCTTGACTTGCCGTGGAAGTGGGCTAAGGAAGTGACGTTGCGAGGTCGTCTCGATGAACGTTATCTTTCTGGCCATAGCCCTCCAGCTCAGGTGAGCCTTCCTTTCCTTCCTGATCTCCACCCTGAGATCGAGAAGGAATTGAAGAAGGGCCGTTTTCCTCACGCATCCTCGTTTCAGCTATCAGTTTATGCCTACCATCGAGGCGCTGCGCGAAACGCTATGAGAGAATGCCCCCCTGTAGAAGAGACCTAGCTACTATCTCTCATACACCTCGGGTGAGACACGCTCTAAAACTCCCTCCTTGCCTCCCGGTCGCCCCTCAGGGCTACATCTAAATGAATGGCCAGGCAACTGGGCAGCAAGGTCAGGCTGTTGCTCGTTGAACACTATGGCTGTGCTCCAGGCTACCGTCTGCCTGCTGAAAGACCTGGAAATAAAGGCGAGGTCCTTTCTTCTTATGATATGGCTGAGTTGCGCGCACCACGGATCTTTGCTCTCCGTGCTACAGCGCTGCCTCGCCATGCCGATCTTGGCGGCGATGGTAGTGAGGGAGAGACATCTGTGGGTAAACCTGGCAGACATCGGGAGGAAAGAAAGGGGCTTTCTTCTCGATGCCCCGGTTTCGCCCTCTGAACTTTTTGGTACATCCGTTGAGACGGTGGTCGAAAAGTTCAGGGAGGCAAAGGCGCGCTCAGCGGCCTTCAGTCCTTAATTTCACGATGGTCCAGGTCTAAGCCTGAACAGCATAGGGGTCCTGGTCCGTCTTGGTTTGAGGATCAGAGACGAGCACAGAAGGCTAGTGTCGCGACTCGCGCTCCTCCTCCGCCTGCGGGTAGGGGTAGGAAGTATCGTGGGTCAAAGGGAGGTAGGCAAGACCTGAGGGATGTGATCCAGACAAGGCGTCAGCGCTTTCGTCCGGATCAGAGTAATACTTATTTAGCCCAGGAGGTGTAGGTGAAGCCTTCCCTGCATACGTCTTCTACTGACCTAATGATGTTTTTTTGGTTGGTTATTTGCATCATAGTACCCACCGTACTATGGTTCGTCTAGAGGCGTCTCTGGACTAGATTCCGACGTCTGTAATCCCCCCCCGCCCGCCCCCCTCATCCCCCCGCCGCCCGCCATGGTGGGTGAGTACGATCCATGTCTAATATATGTATATATGAATATATATGTGTATCTAATGAGACTGGTGGTTGTGTGTTAACCTCTGCTAGTTTCTTTGCAGTGTTTCCCGGGACCTGTGTGTTCTGTCCCTTTTCTAGGATAAGTCCTCGATGAGGCCCCCTCTGAAGCCGGGTTCGGAACCGGGTGCTCGACTTGCAGTGTTTATTTTCACTCGTCGATATATGTCCAGACGGTAAGAAAAGCCGGGTTTCGGCTTCATACTTCCTGGATCATGCAGCCGTAACACAGGCTTCTGTGGGAGCCTTCGGGATCATCGGCGCGTCACTGCAAAAATTTCCTGGACATCCGGGCTGGGGTTACGCTTTCATGCTACCCTGACTGGTCTACCGTATCTGGGTCGCCCTGAGGGGCTTCCCGATCACCAGGATATCCCCTCTTGCTGAGGCATCGAGCGGGAGGTATAGGTGGCATTACGAGAACCTTCCTGTGTAAATGCTGTCTCGGGCAGTGCTCCCCTCACCTTTGAGGGTTGTATTTGAGCTTGCCTCTCCCGTTTGGCCCAGTACTTCCGGGTATCTGTAAACAGATGCTCGGAAAACTCTAAAATCCAAATACTATGGTAAGTGCACATGTTAAGCTTTGCACACTTTTCTACAAATCCACATAAGTGGTAAGTCTGCACGTTATGCTTGCGCACTTTTCTAAAATTCCACCAGCTGGTAGTGTGGTCACGTCAAAAAAAAAAGGCTTTGCCCACTTTTCTAAAATCCTGTATGGTAGGGGTTACGCGTTATTGACCTCGTTCCCTTTCTCTGAGTTGGTTAGACCCCGGTACCTTGGGCTCCACTCAACTAGTGTGTCTCTGTCGACACTCTTTGGAAGCATCGCTCCCCTACCAGTGAGGCTTATGAGTATGGTGCTTTCTTTCGAGCGTTAATCCTCTCTGAGGAGTTGGATTCCTCCATGGGCTGTCCTCGTGGTAGTATTGAGCAGTGCTCCCCTTTATCAAAGGGTTACCTGGAATGAGCAACGTTATTCCTCTGAATTTGGAGTTCTCCTCTCACATGAGAAGTTTGAGTTCTCTGTTTCTCCAGAGCACCTGGAACCAGCAGCATCAGGCGATTTAGGCCCTTCCTCTACATCCCTGACATGTTGAGTGTTTGGCTAGCTTGCAGTATGCGCTACCCTTCTGATTTTACAATCATGCTGCAGGTCGAGCCCCCTCTCGTTGAGAGCTGGGTGTGTTGCTCCCTCAGCTAGGTAACTTACTGCTGGAAGTTCCAGTATTGGAACATGCTGTAGGTCGAGCCCTCTTCTCGACTGAGAACTAGGTGTGTTTGCTCCCACAGCTAAGTAAATTATTGCTAGCTGTTCCACCATTGGAACATGCTGTTGGTTGAGCTCCCTCTCGATTGAGAGCTGGATGTTTGCTCCCTCAGCTACAGATTTACTGCTAGCCACTCCAGCATTATAGCCTTAGACATAGCATTTGGGGATTCTATTTCTCTCTATGGGCTGCTCTTTCAGCGTGCCACGAGAACCCCTAGAACGGTATTCAAGTGTGTGCATGTTATGCTTGCCTACTTTCTAAAATCCACATAAGTGGTAAGTTTGCACGTTATGCTTTGCCCACTTTTCTAAAAACCACATAAGTGGTAAGTGTGCACGTTATGCTTTGCCACTTTTCTGAAATCCTGTATGGTAAGAGCTACGCGCAAAGACTTTGTGCTTTTTTTGAGTGGTTTAAAACCCCGGTTCCGCTTTGGGCACCACTCCTCCTATGTATCCTGTGGATACCTACTTATCAGGGTGTTGCTACTAAGGGTCTGTTTAGGCAGTTCCTTCAGCACATACAAAGAGCAACGTGCGGTAGCCCCTGTGTGACAGGCCAAGATTAGTATGATTCTAGGCTCTTGGTTGTATTCCTTTAAAGGAATCTATTTCTGATTCCAAGCTTTGAGCTCTACCCCGGGCCCAGGAGTTTTGGCCCTAATAGGTAAGTTTTTTTGGGGTATGTAGCCTAGGCCTTTGTCCGTAGGGAATAACGTCACTGAGAGCCGTCTAACGTCCAAGGGTCGACTCCCATAGCAATATGGTAGATTTGGTACTTAGTGCTCGCCATGGTTTTTGGCATGCACTCCCCTCAGCATGGTGGATTGGGTATACCGTTCCCCATAGCGACCCTAGAGGATGCACAGTTTGAAGTTCCCATGAGAGGGAACGTCTCAGGTTACTTATGTAACCAAGGTTCCCTGAGTAGGGAACGAGATACTGCGTCCTCTAGGTTTCTTGCCATGCTGCGGACGCAAGCTTCAGACGAAGAAATTAATGATGTGTAGCTCCCGGCGCCTATATATACTATAGTCGCACCGGTAGTGACATCATGGCTGTCGCTGGCCAACGAGTTGGTGTTTTTTCAATGTATGCTTCAGACACGGGTCACGACGAGGCGTTCCCCATAGCGACCCCTAGAGGATGCAGTGTCTCGTTCCCTACTCAGGGAACCATGGTTACATAAGTAACCTGAGACGTTTTTTAGTACAAGTTTCACTTGTGAACAATCAGTGTGATTATTGAATGTGCACTTGTAGTGTACTTCATATCTTTAAAGTATATATTTTTTTCAAAACTGTACTTGCAGATAATATAATACTAGTGAAATAAACAGCCATTTGTACTTACAGAGAGATATTTTCATGATTATTAAAACACTTCCTTAACACACTTAAGTACACTTTTTGAAAAATGCAGATTGTAATAATGTCAGATCAAGTTTAAATTACATTAAATTCCACATGTAGTAAAGTATTTGATTATCATTTTAACTGTAGTGGTTCACTCAGTATCACATTTAAAGTTAATGTATTTTAAATACACAAACCATATTTCAAAGACAACAGGGTTACTTTATTTTAAGGTGTCCTTGTTACAGTGTATTTATACATAAAGTACTGAGTAATAGTAACTAACTTCATGTACTTACTATATGGTTAGATTTAGGATTAGGATTTGTTTTAGGGTTAATTGCATGTAATTATGCATAATTTATTGTTATTATAATAGTAAGTACATGTAACATGTGTAGCAAGGACACCTTAAAATAAAGTGTTACCGACAACAGAAGTGATTATGAAATTACATGTAATATATGTAAATATATTACATGTAAATACATGTAAATATGTAAATATGTACTTACATAATTAAGTCAAAACAAGCACTCTAACGTTCAGCTAATTGCATTTAGTATAAATTTAAATTGTGTAATACTTTTTTCATTTATTTGCAGTTGAGTGTCAAAACATTACATTCAGTTCGTCCTTAAGTATACTCTTTTAAAGTTTATTAAGTACTCTTTTTAAAAGTATGCTAAAGTCTACTTCTTTTTCACAAGAGTTGAGCTACAGTAAAATAAAAATGGTCAGATTCTGTTGGTAATTTAGAATATTGAAATGTTAGTTTCAAACTGTTTTGGGGATTTTGTATTTTACCCGATCCAGCAAACTGTATTTGTTAATCTCTCGCTCTTAAACAATAGTTTTGTGCCTCTAAGCTTAGACTTATGCTTAGAGGCAGTCTGGAGTAAACTGGCTTAATTTTAAAAGACTTTGGACATTGGGAGAGTTTAAGAAGCATTATTTATTATTTATTCACTCATACACTTATTTATCTAACACATACACTCAGTCTACATTTCAATTTGCACATAATATACCTGTACATACAACTGTCTATTGTTATATACCTGTACATACAATTGTCGATTTGTATATTTTTATTCCTTATTTACTTGTTCTATTTTTCAATTTTTTATTATCTGTGTTTTTGTTCTGTCACTGTCATTCTGTTACACTGTGGAGCTTCTGTCATGAAAACAAATTCCTCGTATGTGTAAACATACCTGGCAATAAAAACTCATTCTGATTCTGATTCTGATTCTGATTTCTCTGATTACTCGCTTTTGAGTCATGTGTCTGAACCATTTTTTCACACGAGGAGATTTTAAAATCACAGGTACATGAAACATGCATGGTAAGTTAGAGCAAAAACAGATAAGAAAGTGCTAAGGAAGTAATAAGACAAGCAATTGTTAAGCATACATATTGTATGTGTTTAATGCATATTTGTATTAAAGAGCTTTACAAAGGCTACACAGTTTCAAGACTGAATTATGACTTAAATCGAGCATTATAGACTACGATCTGTCATGTGACAGAGTGGTTTGGCTTTATTATGCTCATATGTGAATATTAAAAGTATTTTCATTTTTCTAGTGTTGGTGTAGCTACTGCATTTTTGGTGGAGACTGACTTTACTATTATTGTTCTTAAAAGTACACCAAACAGACATTCTCCAACACCATCACTATCACTATATGTGAGTAAAATTTTTATTATCAAATATATTGTGTAAATTAACTATGTGTGTTTTTTTTACACTCTTGGTGTGAACAGGCCTTTACACCACTTTTCACTTCCATTATGATCCACAAAGCTATCAATGAGCATGCACAAAACTAGATTATAATTATAAAATGTTCATAAATAAAATAAACAAACATGTTAATAAAAAGTAAGTTGTTTGCAGTGTAGCATGCACTCTTAGTTTGACCTGAGATCGATCTAGTTTTGTCGTGCCGTGTCGTTCACTTTGTGTGGACGGGTTTTCCATTGACTCCTCCATATGTTGATGGGCTGGATCTGGAAGAGGCTCTTTGTTTGGGAATTGATATTCACTCACTCTCTCGTTCCTTTGGGACGAGTTGCTGGCCTGCAGAACCTCCCACTATCACTCTATCTACTCCATCACTTCTTCAGGGCCTCCATCTTTGTGCCTTCACTCTATTGTCCCCCCTCACATTCCCTTCACTTCCTTTGTTTTCTTCTCTAAATCCCTCTTTCTCTCACTGTCATGTTCTCGCTTTCTCTTTTTTTCTCCCAGTTTATATTTCTTGCTGTTTTTCTTTTCTTCCCCCTCCTCCTTTCTTCCTCTCCAGCTGTCCCCATCCCCCTCTCCTCTTTTCTCCTCTTCCTGTCCAAAGCCCAGTGAGACGCCCCACACCTGTACAACACACACACACGCACGCAACACGCACACACGCACGCACGCACACACACACATGCCCTCTAACAGCACCTTCCCTGTCTCTCTGTGTCGGTCCCTCTTTCTCTCTCACCATCAGTGCCCACAAGAGTTTCTCGCTCTTAAACACTCGTTTTGTGCCTCTAAGATTAATACGTTATTGGATATTACATCAGCTGTGGTCACAAAACAGGATGCCCTCTGTTCAGCGCTGGACAGGCCGCTCAGCATTGTGTTTGGTGGTTTAGTCGTAGTGTGTGTGGTGTACTTGTGGTGTGTGTGTCGTCTGATAAAGGTAGATATTTAAAATGTCCAACAACCCTGACATTACTTGCAAATACTAGGGTGGTAAAAAATAACATATATAGCTAATATGAGATGTCATAAATGTACGTCTGAATGTAATCTAATATCATATATTTCATATTCAGTAAATTTTTGGTCCCCTTTGATATGGTGGCCTTAACTGCTATGTACTTACATCAAAAACTAAGTACAATGTACTTATTGTGTTCAGATTGTATTGTCAAAACACTTCACTGCTTGCTATTGCGTGGGATACGTGGTAAGGGTTAGGGCAGAAAGTTTAGTGGTATGGGTAGGTTTAAGGGTGGGTTAAGGTGTTATTAATCACAGATGTAAATACATGCATGGTATTTTTTTAAGATATGACTTGAAGTGTAAAAACATGTATGTACACATTACATACTGTAAGTGCATTGTAATGATTAATTTAAATGTAAGTACATCGTAGTTAAGGCCACGTATATAAAGTGGGACGGTAAATTTTAATGACATTCTGGAATACTGATAGACACACACTTGATTTTGGGCATTTGATGGGGAAAACAAAACCCAGTACAGGAGTCACTACTTATAACATTAAGTTATTACTACATATTCAAAATTTATGAATTTATGAGTTTTTTACAGTTATTTCCTCTTTGCTCCCTCAATTTACTGGATAATAAATAACATACTATAACAAAATAATGTAAATAGAAAATTTACGAGATAGTTTATGTCATTGTAATTATATATATTATATGATATAATATTATATCATTAAATTGTATATAGTTTAGGATCTCAGCTTGACTGTTTTACTCTAAGTTATGGGTTTACAAAAATAGTATACTGCAATAGAATGAATAAATAGAACTATACATATTGTATAAAATTATACATTTTTTTAATAAACAAAGCTTAAACTGTTGTTAAAATGTTATTTTATTTTTTATTCCAAAGAAATATTTTGCCATATACCAGACTAGGTAGTTCATTATATTTTTAAGGTTTTTAAAACATAATTTATCTATAAAGCAATAAAAAATTAAACTGTATACTAAATATAATCTATATAAATATACTATAACTATCCATACTGTAAATACATTATAATAATAAATCTACAATATTTATATAAAAATAAATATAAGCGCAAACTGTTGTGTAACTTTATTTTTTTATTCATGATATGCATAAATATTATACGATAGCTATAATAGACCTAATTTAACCTTAGTTCCTGGGTTAACTAACACCAGCTAAAACACTGATGGACGATCTGATCCTTGATCAAGCATTTATCAATTAAACAACTCCATGAGTAAACGCCTGGGGTCGAGACAGTTAAAACTGTGAAGTAGCCACTGGATTTGAAACAGTTAACAGCCTTTATTGGCGTGTAAACAAAGGCTGAGGAGAAACGTCTATCTCTTTCACCCTCCTAAACCTGCACAACATCAGATGAATCTTTCCCCATTAAGATGACAACACAATTTGAGCTGAAGCTGAGTGTAAATAAAAGAGTGAGGGGAGATGATACATCAGAAGGAGACCAGCACACCTCCATTACACCAACACATTTATTTCCATCCAGAGTGAGAGAGAGAGACAGAGAGAAAATGCATCATCCTAGGTTGGCGGAAAGGAACCCATATCTAAATGCAATGAAGAAAATGAGCATTTTGGGACGTTCAGACATTACTTTCACATAATAGCATCCACCCCACCATCCCCCCCACCACCCCCATTCATCAACACACACACACAGACAGATCACACACACACACACACACACACACAGACACATAGACACACAGACACACACACACACACACACTCAGACCACGGAGTGTGAGCTCATAAAGACCTGGCAGTAACATACAAGCAGTCGTTAAGCACATAACAGTAGTTTTGTCACCATTAACCAGTGCTGAAAAAGCAATAGCAAAGCCCCATCTGTCGTGTGTGTGTGGGTTTTGTGTGTGATGTGTGCACTGTCAAAACAAAAGGCCAACCTTGGATCACATTCTTAAAAGTCATTTTTCAAGGGAGAATCACAGCCATAACAGAGCATTCTGGACCGCGTGTTGTTTGAGTTTTAAACAAGATCTTAGACTACTGACTTTTGAGAGCGAGTGAGTGTGTGTTTGTGTGTGTGTGTGTGTGTGTGTGTGTGTGTGTGTGTGTGTGTGTGTGTGTATTGACTGAGCTGTATTGATCTGATAGTTCTCTGTGATAATTGACTATTATCCGTGATTACAGACAGCAGCTCTGTGACCTGAACTCACTGACCAAAGACACAACAAATAACAGAAACACAGAGAAAACAACAAAGCTAGCAAAAACTAAAAAGCTGTTTTAACATGCTATTGTCCCTTCATATGACTGATAGAAAACATTCCAGTCCCTTCATAAGGATTTTATAATAAGCTTTTTACTATACTCTCATAAGCTGGGATCGTCCCTTGAAACAACCATTTTGTGCTATGTATATTATATGTTATAATACAGTACATGTTATATAATGCTTTTATCCCTATGCATTATCATTCAAAAGCTTAGGTTTTAATTAATTAACTTTTTAAGAAAATAATACTTTTTATTCAGGTCAGTAGAGGGCATTAACACACACACACAGCACACACACACACACACACACACACACACACTCACTCTCTCTCTTAAATCAAAAGTTAGGCACATTGTTATGTTATAAAATATTTAAATTTCAAACAAATTATGTACTTTTATTTGTTCTACTAGAATTTTAAAAAAATTCAAAATCACCAAAAAAAGTCAAATTGATCATCAATGACGTGACACTGAATGCTGGAGTAATGCTCTAAAAATTCAGCTTTGCATCACAAAAATAAATAACATTTTAAAATATATTAACATAAAGCTTTTAAATTGTAATAATACACTGTTAGACATTTCTGTAATTTATACAGTTATTTACTGTATATCACCCAATATAATACTGCAAATTTGCTTTACAGTAAGTAACTGTAATACCCTTTACATCATGGGAATTTTCTGTGACGTCAAACACCACATACAGAGACTTACTGTATTTTTTAAAATTGCTTTATACTACTGTATTTGCCGTAACGGCCTCTTTGGCACCATTCTATTGAGGTTGCTTTATTTTCCTCATTTCTCACATTTGGATTGACAAGATTTGACTCACACTGTGTCTGCATCGCCTGCATTACATTGCTTGTAATGATTGGAAAATCCGTTTGTCCTTCGTGTCAGAAATATACCGGGGCATCACTTTACTGTCCGCATCCACTGTAGATAATATAATGGGTTCTATATTGTCTTTTGATCGAGTGCGGGGCGGCCGTGCACGCGCTCCTCGGGGTTTCCGCGGGGATGATCCTGCAGTAGTGGAAGAGTTCCGGAGAAGCATCTGTCGCTGTGTGTCGCTGCACCTTACGAGTATATAAAAAAATATATATGTATGTTTGTCTGTGTGTTTGTGTCAACATTTTTGCACACCAGTTTAACCTAGTAACATTTACCCGTCAACATTGCGGTAACAAATTTTACTATGGTACTGTCGTTTGAAACGACTTTGGTCAGCTTATTGAATTACCGAATTAAAATTACTTTTAACGAGCAACGCTTATCTTGTATTAACATTAAGTTAACTAATGTGAAATTTTGTTCAGGTGTTAGTAGTTAATGTTGGCTAGTAGCCTATTGAGAAAATAAAATTGTACGTTAGCTAGGTTAAACAAGTTTTATGGCTAACGTTTGCTGCCTTTCTAGTTTTAGAATTTGTTTCTTATAGTTTTTAATGGAATTTAAGATTTACTGCATTTTTTGTATTTGTGTTTTAAAGGCAACTGCAATGAAGCATCAAAAAAGAAACAATGAGGGCATAGCACTCACCTGATACTATCTGGTTACAAGAACACTCGTATTTGTGTGAGAGATTTGGTTTAGGTCCTACTATGGGGTTTTGCTCTCTTAAAAGTGTGCCCATTTCTACTGGTGTTTTTCAGAGAAGTACATTTCTGTCAAGCTAAACAAGTTGGGGGATTCTGTAGAGCACAAGGGTGTGCGCCATCTGTTTTCGTGAGCAGCATCTCTGGGCTTTGCAGATAATATGTAGTCGTCGCGTGCTGCTTATCTTTCAATTTCCCTCCTTATTTTCTGTGGCCTAAAGATTCTTTGTTAGGATAAATCCAGATGATACGACATAATGCACACTGCAAAATGTTCTAAGACAGGAGAAATGAAGATGCACTGTTCCAGCATTGGAAGACTGTATTTATAAGTGTTATACATGCTATGTTTTAAATAAAGAATTTTATATTTTGTAATTATTGTGTCTGTTTCAATTGAATGCCAGTAGTACCTATGTAAGGTAAAAATAAAATTAATTCTATATAAAAATTATAAAATCTAATTAAATATATTAAAATGAATTAATTACAGTAGTATACTGATGAATTAGATTTTTTTTGGGGGGGGGGTTGTAACCCAAATACAGTTTGCTACTTACTAAATTTTAATTACAGTAACTTACTGGCAACACTGTTACTGTAAAACCCCTTTGAAATATCTAACATTGTACATTTCCCAATATTGGCTTCATTTTCATTGAATTTTGTCAAATAAATGGCAGCCTAAAGAAAGTATAAGAGATCTTCTTTATAAAAAGCTATGACCCCAAACTTCTGAATGGTAGTGTATTGGCTAATATGTGCTGCAATCTATAAATTACTGTTAAAAATATTATTTTCCCTTGTCATTAAGATTAAATACGCTTTTATCTCATTCCAGCAGTCATGATACTCAGACTCATGCATAAAGGCTGTTATTATAGCTACAGTCTTCTTCTTGAAACTGGGCAGGGATATGGTTCTATGTAGGATTGTAATAGTCGGCTAGATTATGTCCGGCTTAATGAGACATTGTAGCGCATAAATTATTGCAGAAATGCGGCATGCCGACCAAATCGTGCAGTCCATTCATGATGAACACGCGATCACTTCCTGCATTCGAGATAGTGTATTGTGTTAAACCTGGTACCCCCCCCCCACCCCCCCACTGTGAGGCGAGGAGTTGTGTTGATGGTGTCTATTGGTGGTCGTGTCTGACCCCTGGCTCTGATAGTCTCCCCTGATTTGCTTTAGACAGTGCAACTCCTGTAGCTGTGGTGTGATCAATGGTATGACCGCAGGGGAGTGTTGGGCTAAGTGTCTCTATTACTCTAAAAAAAAACAAAAAAAAAAAAAAAAGCCACAATAACATATAACAAACAGGTACCGGCGACAATATAAAAACCTCCTGACCCCTGCAAAGGTCAACTGTGACACGCATGTTTACTCAGAGAAACAAGACCAGCTTGGACAGGCCTGTTTTATGGGTCTGCTTCAAAAGAAAAAAAAATGAAAGAGAATAAGACAGAAAAAGGGGGAAGAGTCAAGGTTTTGCTTAAAGAAGAAACGGGGATAAAAAACAAAAAAAAAGAAAAAAAAAAACAAAAAAAAAAAAAAAAAAAAAATAAATAAACGGATAAAAAAGACATCCTTGAAATGAATCCATATTGCTATCAAAACACACTGACTAAACAAGTATCAAGCTAGCGACAGAGCTATGCTTAGTTAGAGGCTTTACCTGAAGGAATGACTTAAATTAAACACTAATGAATGATCTATTCCGCTTCCTCTGCATAGTGATTTTGGCTTAAAAATGGAGAAAAAAATCTATGATTATTAGGAAAGCTCCTTTGCTCCTTGACCCTATGTAGGTCATTCTATTTTTTGTCGAAAAGTAGTACAAGCCAAGAGCCACGCAATTCTCTGAAGATATCTTGAAGTACCACTTAAAACAACAATAATATGGTACAGCATTGCAATATCTATCCTTAGCTATGGCAATACCACGTTAAATGTCAAAGTGACTACATGCCATTATTAAGTTCTGAGGCTACAATAGACATCATTACTTATTTTGTACATAGTGTGACAACTACTACAATACAATAAATAAATAAGTACATAAAAATAGAAGACACATTTAAATTAGTTAAACAAAATATCCCTATGTCAGCTATAAAAATAGGTAAATCGTGTGACATCCTGCACCATGTGATTCTTTGTTTTTTAAATCGTTGGACAAACTAGCGGGACTCCTCCCTCAGATTCACAAATTATATACATCAGACACTATTGACGAATATAAACAATACAAAGCACACTAAACATTTCTAAATGGGTTTTGTAAGGCCAATCATTTATAAAAAATATATATATATAATTCTCTTTTTTTGCATCACTCTAAAAAATCGTATCCATACTTACAATTCACTACCATTTACATAACCATATATGGCTTTTCTGATGTAGTAAACTTGCTCAGTAGCTCACCTGGTACAGCACTGCACTTGTAAGGAATGCAAAGCGCACTGGTAAGACTCCCGTGAAACACGAGTCACATTAAAAGAGCTCAAAGACTTGTAGAAGAAAGTTTAAATGGGACGGTTGCTTCAGCAAATGCTTTTTATTTTGTCACGCTTGGATTAAGTTTAGTTTAGGGTTCTAGTGTAGGTGGATAGTCACATGATATGTCTTTAAAATCTGACGTGATATGAACAACCAGTGTAATAAAACATGTCCAGGGTCACATGGACATGTTGTGGCCTAATGGTAAGAGAGTCGGACTCGTAACCCAAAGGTTGCGGGTTCGAGTCTCGTAACGCGGCAGTGACTGTAGTGGGGGGATGGAATCTAGCCGCGTCTCTCCGTCCACCTTCAAACGCACAGAGCTGAGGTGCCGCTTGAGCAAGCACCAAACCCCAACTACTCCCCGGGCCGCGCAGCATAAATGGCTGCCCACTGCTCCGAGCGGCGGGTTGTGTGTGTTCACGTGGTGTGTGTCTTCACTGCTGTGTGGTGCACTTTGCGATGTCAGTAGATGCAGTAGCACTGAAAATGTCTAAGAGGAAGGTCACCATACTTGTCCACAATTGTCACATCACTTCCACCAACCCGAGCACTGTGGAGTCACTCGACATTCATTGTTTTTCGCACATCCACTCACTGGACATTCACTTTGAAAGTGTGGCGAAACCTTCAGTGCAATGTCATTTTGCAGATATGTCGCCACCGGCATGTTTTTTCAATGAGCCTTACCATCTGATCAATACACCATCATCCTGCTACAGGACTTTTTTTTTTTTTTGTCATGGCCTGGTGAAGCCCTCATCTGCAGGTGAGTCATACACACTTTCTGATCTCAGATCAGCTGGAATCAGCAGATCCGCACACACTGAGATGCGGAGCCTGAACATGATGCAGTCACAACATTAACCGGCATTAATGAACTGTTTGCTTATGCAGTAATAATTAACTTCCATTACATTACTTTGTGTGATTACTTTCTTAATTGCCTGAATTATGCATCAATTTAATATCTAATAAGCAGACTCAGACGTTAGACAGTGTTCAGAAACAAATTGCTGACTCTTTCCGTGGTTTAATTAAAGACAGCGCCGTAAATGAGAGCGTGTAGGATGGATGTCTCCCAGTGATTTCCTGCGAGCTTAAATATGCAATTTATTATAAACACACATAAAACTCAAGTCTCGCCTCAGGAAGGTAAACCACAAGATGCCAATTACAGCATGTAAGCAGCCCCACCACTGCTTTTTACAATTCAGATTAATACATGTATTCAGGGAAATTCAATTTTGCATTATGCAAATGCCCTTGCATGTCATTTTTAAGTTGGTAAGTTTCATGTCTTTAATGGTGGCAAATAAACAGAAATCCCTCCCAAATTGCATGTTCTGATTCAAAGGAGGGGCCGCTGCTGATATCTCAAGACACGCACACGCGCACACACACACACACAGAACACACAGCAGTATGATAAAGACGCCACTGAATGCAAAAGCGAGTAGAAAAATGAGTAAATTATTGATTAGCCCCTGTCTTCGTTGTTAAATAACATTTCTTGTCAAACACTCGGTGACCTTGCGTTGTCTCTGCTGTGTGTGACGTTAATTATAGCCTCGGTATCAGCCTCATCTTTCTCAATTAGGCCATGCACGGAAAACAGACAGACTGATCTCATCTTGAGCACTTTACAGAGTGTCTTAAACCGAAGCTTATTAAGAGTCCTCCACTCCAAACACAAAATCGTTACCTGCATTGGCACACACCCCTCTGCTGTGCCTTAATTTCACCCTCCGCTCAAAAAGTGATACATTTACATTATCAGGGAAATCAATACAATCAAGCAACATCTCAACGGGGAAAAATTGGAGTGCACAACTAAGGTCGTGCATGTGTGAAGGAAGGCTGTTGTAACACTGCTGTTCCTTCATAAGACTTTTATAATACATGACGGTACCGTTTATAAGACTGTCTGTCACAGTGAAGTACTGTCCCTTGTGCAAAAGAAGCACACTTAATTGTATTGAATGTGCACTTTTAGTGTACTTTAAATCTTAGAAGTATATTTAAAAAACTGTACTTGAAGATAATATAATTTAATGAAAGGCCACTGAGTGTAGTTAAATAGACAGCACACAGCTTCATGCCTGTCTCCACTTCAAGTACCCTTTAAAAAAATGACTTTAAAGCAGATTTTAAATCAAAATGTTTTAATAATATTCTGCCTTGCCATGTAAAGTACTTGGCTATAATTTATAGTTTATATACAGTATGGGTATTTGTAGTTGCTAACATCCGTCATTAACTCCAGCGAACGTGTCATTACAAATCTCATTTGAATTTAAATTTTTAATGTAAATGAAATGTAATTTGGAGTTTCACACATAAAGGCCTTTCAATATCAGTTCAGAGGACATGTCCGTTTTGACTTATTCTAAGCTATATTCCAAATACTTATGGAAATCCTACATTCTTAAAGCTGTACCTGACCGTACGCTACTCCTAAAATTCAGCAAACTGCATTTCATATCAATTTAAACTGTAATACATGTTTATTTAATTGTAATTAGCATGCAATTAAGTGCCTGAAAATATTACATTCAGTTTACATATTATTAAAGTATATTGTTTACACAATAAGTACTCTTTTTAAAGGTATGCTAAAGTGTACTTTGATTTGAACGTTTATACTGTAGAAAACGAAAAAAAAAAAAAAAAAAAACAACACAAAATACCTCCAACGGGGAACAAAAAGAGGGACACAAGAGAGAGAAGAAAAAAACCGAGAAAAAGCCCAAATAAATAAACAACCGCAGTCAATAATAGACGTAAACCTTTCATACATATACACTCTGTTCATCAGACTGTTACAACCTTTTATCCCTTTAAAAGAGTATTATGATACACTGTATACCACTGCTCCGGGTGTGTGTTCACGGTGTGTGTGTGTGTTCACGGTGTGTGTGTGCACTTTGGATGGGTAAATGCAGAGCACTAATTCCGAGTATGGGTAACCATACTTGGCCACATGTCACCGCTCATCAAGGCCAGTCACCCTTTCCACTTTATAACACAGAATCGCGGACAGTCTCTCGAAACGAGCACTAAATACAAGTCTAGATTCTCCAACGCTACACTATCAATTTGGACAAAAATACTCTCTGTTAGACTGTTATAATACATTACATTCCTTCATACAACTGATATCATCCCTTCATAAAGTTGTTCTAATAATCATTTCATCCTCTTCTGATACATTTTGCTGCATCAAAAAGTAATGCATTAAAATTAACAGCGAATTCAATGTAATCAAGAAGCATGTCAACAGAAAAAACGGTGGCGCAAACATTGCTGAAGCCCTGCTCTGTTTTTAAGGTGAGCATAGAGATGAAGTGAGGGGATTTTTATGAGTGCAGGGTAAGCCAGCGCTGTTCACAGGACTGAAAATGGCAGCGATCCTAGCAACTGTGCTAAAGTCATGCATGTGCGTCGAAAGGTTGTTAGTTCTGCTATTTTAAACATGTTGCGGGGTGAGGTGGGTGATGCCAACCTAGACACAAAATGATGGCAGCAAGCAGACGCTTCACAGATCTCATCATAGTTTCTGCTGGCCGGTATTTACATCTGAGCACCACGTCATGTCAGCTACCTCGAAAAGCCTCTCCAAATGCTAAAGCCTCTCTCTCGCGCTCGCTCTCTCTCTCTCTCTCGTCTAAACACAGACCCAGGAGGACGCATGTAATATCTCCTGTGGGCTTCAGGTACACACACTTAGGCTAGTCTCCACATAACTCCAGATACATCTCTCTCTGTCTCACACACACACACTTCTCAAAATCAAAGACATGGTCTCAGGTCCTGTCATATAAGGGGTCATGTTTCGTTGCACTTCTGTGCGGGGAAGCTGGTGACAACCAAAAATCAATGCTCGGTTCCTTCACCACTCTACTTTGTGGGATATGCCACTGTCAAGATGTATTTGCCAAAAATGTTGCATTCACTGCAGATTTCACACAGGGAGGTGAGGGCCGAAGTCAGTTCTTAGTAAGATAAAAATTGACATGATTTTCTATTTAACCATTGTGGTTCTGAATACAACTTAATTATTACTGCAGTATTAGGTGATATATTTATATTCAGCTGATAATCGCTTGTTACTACATGTTACGTGTATCTACTATAGTAAAATGAATCTAGTAAATTATTATACATTTATGAGCAACTAACGCGGCCAAAACCAAACCATAACATCTCTCACGTACAGGTACAAGTTGGTAATTAATATTAGCTCATTACTTTCTCATTTGTATAATCACCCATATAAATTATTAAAAAATAAACAGTAGTTACGCATTTACGTACATAATTCATGTTATTTCTGCATTTATTATTAATATTCTGTTCACGAGTAAAAGTACTATAAAGCTGTTCTTATAATAATATAACTAATTAATTATTATCTTAACTAAATTAATATTACAAATTATACTATGCATTTTTTTGTGCAACAAATTGGTGTAAGGATTGTAGTTAGAAATAATTCTCTACATAAAATATTGGTAAGTAAATGTCCAAATAATTACAAACAGTCAGGGTAACAATGATTGTAGACTGAAGATTTCGAAGTAGAAAATGACTGAAAAAGTATTTTCTTGTAAAAAGTACAATAGTTTGTTTTATTTACAACTTTGAATTTATATTACAATGTATAGCAAATATTTTGTAATAATCAGTATTGTTTTACGTTCAAATGTTAAAAACTCTATGTGATGGTAAAGCTCAAACTTTCCTGGTCTTTCCCAGTGTGTGTGTGTGTTGGGTGGTGTGTGTGTGTGAGTAGAGTGTATGCGTGAGTGTGGTGTGCGTGCGTGTGTGTGAGTGGCTTTGTGTGTGAGTGAGTGAGTGAGTGTGAGGATTGAGTTTGTGGGTGTGTGTGTGTGAGTGAGTGAGTGTGACGTGAGTGAGTTTTGTGTGTGTGTGGTGTGTGTGTGTGATGAGTGATGAGTGTGCGGCGTGCTAGAGAGCGAGCGAGTGTGTTCGTGCGTGCGTGCGTGATACGTGAGTGCCAGTGCATTGTGAGTAATTAGTGAGTGATGTGTGTGTGTGTGAGATGAGTGTGATGAGTGATGAATGAGTGAGTGAGTGAGTGTGTGCGTGTGTGAGTGTGAATGTGTGCATATGTGCGTGTGAGTGAATGTGTGCGTGTGGCGTGCGTGTGTGTGTTGTTGATGTGTTTGAGTGGTGAGCGAGTGAATTTGTGTGTGTGCGTGTCTGTGTGTCCTGCGGTGAGTGTGTGTGCTGTGTGTGGGTCGTAGCGGAAGTGAGTGGGTGATGCTTGGCGTGTGTGTAGTGTCGTGTGTGTGAGTGATTGAGTGAGGTGAGTGAGTGATTGTGTGTGGCGTGCCGTGTGTGTTTGTTTGTGTGTGTGTGTTTGTGAGTGAGTGAGTTTGTGTGTGTGTGTGTGTAGTGCGTGAGTGTATGAGTGAGTGAGTTGTGTGTGTGTGTGTGTGTGTGGTGAGTGAGTGAGTGAGTGTGCGGTGCATGGAGTAGAGCGAGCGAGTGTGCGTGCGTGCGTGCGTGTACGTGAGTGAGTGAGTGTCGGAGTACAGTAGTGAGTGAGGGGTGTGTGGTGAGTGAGTGTGAGTGAGTGGACTGAGTGAGTAGTGAGTGAGTGTGTGGCGTGTGTGAGGTGAGTGTGGGTAAGTGAGTGTCGTGTGGAAGTGTGTGAGTGGGCTTGCGTGTGTGTGTGTGTGTGTTTGGAGTGAGGGAAGTGAGTGAGTCTTGGTGTGTGCAGTGTTCGTGTGTATCCTGGCGTGAGTGTTTGTGTGTAGTGTGTGTGTGAGTGAGTGAGTGATGAGTGTGTGTGTGTGTGTGTGATGAGAGAGTGTGTGTGAGTGTGTGTGTGTGTGGGTTTGTGTGTGTGTGTGTGTGTGAGTGAGTGAGGGGGTGTGTGTGTGTGAGTGTGAGTGAGTGAGGGAGTGAGTGTGTGTGAGAGTGAGTGAGGTGAGTGTAGTGAGTGTGTGTGTGTGTGTGTGTGTGTGTGGTGTTGGTGATGTGTGTGTGTAGACTGAGTGAGTGAGTGAGTTATTGAGTTTGTGTGTGCGAGTGGTGTGTGTGCCGCTTTGTGTGTGTGTGTGCTGTGTGTGTGTGTGTGGGTGTGTGTGTGTGTGTGTGTGTGAGTGTGTGACGTGAGTGATGGTGAGTGTGCGTGCATGTGTCGTTTGCGTGTGTGTGAGTGAGTGAGTGCTGAGTTTGTGTGTGTTTGTGTGTTTGTGTGTGTGTGTCGTGTTTGTGTGTCGGTGTTGAGTGAGTGATGGTGAGTGAGTGTGAGTGAGTCGAGTGAGTGGCGGCGTGCATGCGTGTGTGTCGCTGAGAGTGATTGAGTGATGAGTGAGTGAGTGTGAGTGGTGGGAGTAGTGGTGGAGTGTGTGAGTGTGGATGCTCTGCTCGTGTCGTGCGTGTGTGGGTGTTGTGTGTGTGTGTGAGAGTGAGTGAGTGAGTGAGTGAGTTGAGTAAGTGAGTTGTGTGAGTGTGTCCTTTCCGTGGGGCGTGTGTTGTGGTGTGAGAGTGAGAGAGTGAGTGTGGTGAGGCTAAGCTGAGTGAAGTGATTTGTGTGTGTGTGTGAATGAGAGTGAGTGAGTGTCTGCGGAGCGAAGGAGATCGCGCTGAGTCGTGCGTGCGTGTTTGCATGCGTGAGTGAGTGGTTTGAGTACTTGAGATGAGTGAGTGGTGTGTGGTGTGTGTGATCTGAGTGTGAGTGAGTGACTGAGTGATTGAGCTAGTGTGGGTGTGTGTGAGTGAGTGTGAGTGAGTGACTGATGAGTGAGTGAGTGAGTGCGTGCGTGGGTGAGTGAGTGAGTGAGTGAGTAAGTTGAGTAGAGTGCAGGTGTAGATTGTCGTGTCGTGCGGGTGCTTGGGTTGCATGTGAGTGAGTGATGAGTGAGTTTGTTGTTGTGTGATGTGTTTGTGGCTCCTGGCCTCTCGAGTGTGTGTTTGTTGTGTGTGATGAGGGGAGTGAGTGCAGTGTGTGTGTGTGTGTGTGTGTGTGTTTGTTTTTTAGTAAGTGGCTTCAACTGCGTGAAGTGTGTGTGTTGTGTGGTGTGTTGTGTGTGTGGCGCAGGTGAAGTGTGGGCTCGTGCTGTGTGTTTGTGATGATTGAGTGGTGAGTGTGTAGTGAGTGAAGTGATCATGAGTGAGTGTTGTGTGTGTGTGGTGTGTGTGGTGTGGTGTGTGTGTGAGAGTGTGTGTGGTGTGTTGGTGTGTGTGTGTGGTGCATCAGGTGCTTGCTTGCGTGTGTGTTTTTTCGGTGGGCTGGAAGGTCCTAGTGACCTCTAATAGGCTGTGTTTATCTCCCACAATTGACCCAGTATGTGTTGGGGAGCCAATCCTACAATGACTGATGGATGGTATCTTGGGGCTTGCTGTGCCGCTGTGGCGGAGGAGGCCAGGACTCTCAGACCTGACTGAAGTCAAGGTATAAAACTTGGCTCATGCTCAATATGATTATCCCTTAGCAGCATCGCAAGACACACCATTCAGCGCAAAAATCCCCCACCACACGCACACAATCCATCAGGCATCTTTGAGATTTCGCTGGTAACCCATTTCGAACAGAACGCAAACGTAGGCTATGACTCGTTGAGGTAATTTGTGTATGAGGTCCACCGACCGCCCTACTTACCAAACAAAGCATTAGTACAAATGTAACCCCAGTTTGCTACAAATAGCATCATGTTATGCCTACAGGTTCTGCATCATAGTTTTCCATTAAATATGGGCACGAGTATTAAAACACGTTATACAAAGTAAGTATAGGGACTTACACAAACAAAGCTACAGATCTCAAACGTTGACATACTGTTTGATCCTTAATAGCCTGTGTGTGGCTGGATATCAAGCAACTGTTTTTTATGCTTTTTGATATGCTGTTTATGAGTCCTCGCAAGCCTTGTTTGTCCTGTACAGTTGAACTGTCCTATGTTCTTCAAAAAGTGCTCTAGGTCCTGCATATTCATTGGTTTTCTAGCATATTCTGCATATTTGAGACCTTTTCCAGGAGTGACTGTATGATTTTGAGATCCATACCTTATTCACACTGAAGACATCCCTCGATGCTCAAGAACTGAAACACATCATTAGGGGGGAGAGTCCCGATTCGACTACATCAGGGGTCACAGGAAGATAAAATTGAAACGATTTATGCGATTGTCCTCTGGGAAAATATATTAAACTATCTTAAATGTAGGCTTCTGTTTAGAGCCCATACTAAATGAAAAAAAGTATGATCTTTAAAACAAATACGAAAAATTTTCACATCCATCATTTAGGTTCAAAGTATAGGCACACCGCAGAATAGTTCCAGGTCCCCAAAATAAAAAGGCTGTTCTAGATCTGTCACTCATTGATGCATTCTTTGCATGACGTGCTAATGTCATATAAGTTAGTGGAGGCTTATGATAGTAAGAATAACTGCATCAATTTTGGTATTTGAGGAGAAACAAGGGTTGCCATGGTTAATTTGACAAAATAACTGGGACTGTTCCTTTTTAAAAGGTATTATTATCTTCCATGTAAGAACTAATTTGCACCCTTTACGTGGGGTAATATACGGTACAGCCAAATGGCTATCATATTAAAAACGTCCCAGCGTCGAGCCCCAATAAACGGCGATCACACTCATCACAAGGGACAAGTCTAGACTGTTTTTTTTCTCTGAAAAGCGCGTTATCAAGACTTGTTTGCACTCATTTTTGCCCGCCAGCTTAATTATAACAATCAGATGATCAATCTGGCTGATTCCCAGAAGAACTGGCATAGTGTGTGATGGACCAACTCACAAAACGTGATTTCTTTAGGGCTTCAGTAAGCTTTTGATTCCATCCAGTTGGAGGATATCAAAAACGTTTGATATTTTGAGCCAATTTTAGAATGCCTATTGTTTTCATTTGTCATACATATCTTAGCAACAAGGCACAGGGTTCTGCATTAGTTGTTGCATTCGGAATGACTAGAAAGCCTGTTAATATGTGACCCTCAGCCGTTATTATATGATACCCAGCTTTTCTCCTTAACCATTTACAATATCAGAAAGTGTAAGATGCCTGTTACTTTCAAATCTGTTCTGTTTTAAAAGTCATAGTGTATTTGAGCCGTTAGTGGTGTAACATCAGTGATGGAGCATATTGCCTATTGAACACTGTGTGTGTGTTTCTGCTGACACCAGAGGAATGGTGGCTGAGGGAGGTTTCACATCCATTACTGATTTCAGGAGAGCTGACGAGCTCTGTGGCATTTCATACGCTCATATGTAACGTACATGGATCATCGTAAGGGTCCCAGTTAATGGAGAATATCTGGTGTCCGTGTCGCTGACAAGATTAATGTGGTATTACATTAGGCAGTAGTAGCACTGCAGTTAATAAGGTTATTCTGCATGTCTGATAAGGTGCTTTTCTGACACATTTGATCATAAACATAATTCATCTGGGGCATAAAGACAAGGGTCAGAGACCAGATTTAATGTGTATGCGTATGAGAGAGAGAAGAAGAGATTCAGTGTATGGGTTGAGAAAAAGGAGCATATGGGTTGCGATGTAGCAATGTAAAACACTTAAAAACACTTTTTTGGTTAATTGGTTAAATTAATTTAATGAGTTAAAGTAATGGGAAAACATGTTGCCATGACTTACTGATCATATAATTTTTTTTTTTACAGTTTGTGTAATAAAGCAGTATGAGCATGCAATTTAAAGTAAATTACATGTGAAAGTTGCAGATTATCTGTGGGTGTGTTGTCAGACTCGGGTGAATATGGAGGGGTGGTATAATCTAGGACGTGTGCAAAATAATCTTATGCAACAACACTACATTTTCAAAGTTACTGTACGCATCATTGAATGGGTTTTGAGAAAGATTTATAAAATAATTATTAATCTTTTTCTGTAAGCTGCAGAATTAGATTTACTGACTGGAAGGAAAACTCTTTCGCTGTAATATTGTAATTACTGTCAATGATCACGACGCCTCTTGGTAAGAAACATACTTGTAGGGACCTGGGGGGCTCACGTGGAACAACTAATCAGTAACACGTCCAGTTCATGAAAAATAACCCTTTTTGAATCAGTCAACTAATTCAGAAGAGCCACAACAACCGCTTGTACAAAGTAACTCTGACTTTTGAAAGCACAGATTGAATGTTATCATCTGATAGCTAAATTCATCGAGCAGGATTAGCAAATTAACCTCCTTTGTGACGGCTGGTGACATCATATGAGGACATTGATTATTTTTGGTGTAGGTTCTCTAAAGAGACCGTAACACGCACAGTTTTACTCTGGATGTCCTGGTATCAGAGGGCCAATTCAACGGCTGTCGTTATGAGATACTAATGCATTTGGATGTTTCACCATCACACACCTCCGCTCCCTCTTGTCTTCAATAGTGTCTGATATTAAATTTAGTACACTCTATCGGAATATGATTCAATATTGGGATAATTAATGCATATTAAATCGGCGTCTAATTTTTAACTGTCTTCCAATCAAATCAACACATCCATGAAAGATAGTTATGGGTTTGTGCAAATCAAAATATTGACTTCTGCATTATGAAACAGCGAGGTTGTCATTCATACATGTCGCCATCATATGAGCGACACGGCGAAGTGCCACTGGGAACGTTTTACGTGGACTAAAAGCTCTGTTTATTAGGCGCATTTTGGGAGACATAAACAAATGAATAAGGGAAATAAATTAGTGTCAATATCTATGAAATATATCTAATCTTATTATAAAATCTTGTCACATATTCGTCCGCATTATTACCTTCTTTTGTCATTCACATGGCTCCGGCTCGCAATAAAAACAGGAAAAATAAATCACTTACAAATATAAAAAGAAAACACATTTATATGCAAATTACATTTAGATTTATAGATCGAGTGGATTATAGATATGAAAACCCGTTTATGGCCCTTTTTACACACATTATTGCAGTAAGCAGAAGCAATGGTATAATACAAAAATCAGTTCTGTATTCGACAACAGTTGAGTAGAAGTCAGTCTTGATACCAATTTTGCCTTAAATAAAAATATGAACAGCGCGGAAAACTAAAATGTAGTTGGTGCTTAAAAAATCTTTATGTGGTTTTGCCTATGCTATGTTCCCTATCTCTCCCACAGGTCTTTTATTATTTTTTAATGGCATGCTAAACATGATGTAAACGAGCTGAAAACAAAAACTATTTTTTTCCTACAGAAAGATACATATTCTCGGTCACTTCGAGCGAGTTAATTGTTCAGACGAGTTTAGACCGGTTCAATTAGTGTAATTTTCATTCATAAGAAACAGGTTTCTGATTTATATTAATGTGGCACTTTTGTTAAATAATATTACTGAAAATATTTTAAATGGGCATATAAAAAAATAGAAAAGGCTGCAAGCTAAGCCAAGAGTTTACCAAAATACTTTTTTTAAAAGGGCCTTTTTTTGTTTTGGTAAATCTCGGATTGATTTTTTTATTTTTTGGACAACAAACTCGCAAATTTAGGTTTCAAATGGCTACTGTTTGTTTTGTGTGTATTATTGGATTTGTGCTGACGTTTTTAAAAAGCTAATATCTGATAAAGACGCTGAAATTATCTTTTAAAATATAAAATAACATTTATGTTTTTTGTTACATTTACATTTGAGCTTGTTTGTCAGAAAAAAAAGTACTAAACGTCTGATTCACAATGTACAACAAGAAATACCAATAATTTACAACAACAACAACAAATATTACAAAATTTGGTATTTACAGATATATAGATACTTCAGTAAACTAATCACATTTTTAAGGTATCTTAACGTTATACATGCACGACGACTGACAACAACAAATCGAACAAAAACAAAATCATGATAAAGTACAAAACACAATCTTCAGTATTGAAGCCATTTGAGGAACTCTTGTCTAAAATGAAGCTGTGTATTCTAATGGAAACATTTCACACAGAAGATGGCGAGCATCACGTGTCAGTCCAGCGTGTTCAGGGCTTTCTGTCTCTTTACATAAAATGTGCCAAATCCTCCAGTCTGTGTTTTATTGGCCTAATAGACACTGTAGAATCTATTTTAGCGACACAGGAACAAATAAGAAAACAGACATAGACGCGGGTACATGGCTGCACACACCAACAATGGCTCAAGAGCGTCTCGATATAAATTATGTATATTACATTACGCATATCTCCTCACTATCAACACTGCTCCAAACAATAGGGATAGAAAACTATGCTGGATATACAGATGGGGTGAAAACGGCAAGATATTGAGCAATTTTTGTGCATGGTTCTTAGCCACCGCGGCTGTGAAATTCTATTTAGCTCTTGCTGCACAGGGACGGCCAATATACATTCCTCCGAAATGGTTCTCTCTCTTTTTTTTTTTCTCTCAAGGAAATCTAATGCAAACAAGTGCTGTATAATTGAAAAGTCTTCGTTCGCAGAGTCCAACGCCTTATCATGGCATGCAGTGTCTGGGAAACAGGCAAATATAGGAGAC
>JADLZN010007264.1:70139-122639 GCA_018155175.1 Sinocyclocheilus anophthalmus | reverse complement strand
AAATACTTTACCATAATCGTTAGATCCTAATTTACTGTTTAATGTATGAGATGCGTCAGTGTGTAAACACGGCACTCTGAACGTGCAGTAAATGAAAAATGAGGCAAATCCTCTGTGGAAACTACAGCAGGACAACAGTGACTTTACGGGCCGCGACCGGGGCAGCCTTTAATATGACCTTGAGTTTGTCTTCATCCAAATGCAAACACCATCCTTCTCGTTATTTACATTCACACAACAACAATACAGGGCCCTCAGATTAGTGTTAAGATAAGCAAATGCACATGATGGCAAAGCAAAGGCAAGTTATTTGGAATATTTTCAAGATAAACAAAAAAAAAAAACGTACAAAAAATCTTTTTTTTTCTTATTTAATCATACAGTGGCTCCATCAAGAATCAAAAGCCTTAACTTACACTTTGCCAGCCCAGGCTCATTGGGAAAACGTGCCCAAATTTCTGCAAAATCATTTTATGTTGCTTCTTGCATGTTGTGCATCAATATCAAATTAAGATGTACAGTGAGTGGTGCTAAAAGCATGTTCAGGTTTATCTAAAACACTTTTCTTACGTTGATTGTTCTACATATCACGGCACTTCGGGAAATGAAAGTTCCAGTGAGACGCACTTCGAAGTTAATACTCTATCTTGTGTGAAAATAACACACCATCTACACTAAACCCCACCCTTAACATAACCAATAGTGTTAAAACAAAAAGTGTGAGAATGTGAGATGAAAACTAATTTGCTGACGCAACAATGTCATTTTAGCATTTTGTCTATGGGCCATTTTATCGTGACTTTGTTTCTCACCGGATTTAGACCCAAGTGCAATGCTGTACCAGGTGAGCTGCTGAGCAAGTTTACTACAGAAACGTCTACCTTATGGGAGAGATTAATGTGATGCAAATGTCAAAATGTATTAGTTTACAGTGCCTCTGCAGTGAATTGTATGCATAGGTACGTTTTTGGCGTTTTGCGAAAATGTAGGTATAGGCACAGTTTTTTGAAAATAGCACAGACTTTTCAAATAATACATTTCACAAAAACAATTACATTTGCAATTATAAAACAATAGATATACAGTTCAAAATGAAGACGGAAAAGTACTGTGCCACGTTATTTTTCAAACCTTGGGTATTATGTGATTCGGAAAACATGGGGGGTTAAACTTGAAGGTAAGAATGAATTGACCTAAAAATCACCAAAACACCAGTTGATTAAAAGTCCTTTGTTTGCAGATTGTTTTGACATTTTGTAAACATGCAATGAATTTCATACATTTTTAAGTGTCCAAATACTTGTTGTCACCACTATATAATCACTGAAAGTGCGAAGAGTCTGTAGAAGTATCTAACACTAAGGAAAACATGCAGATCCCTAGCAGATAAGCCTGCAGGTCTGATCCGATCAGAATAACCTATAGAGTAAACAACAAAGACAAGATTCATGCCATAATTTCACACAAAAGGCTTTAAAAAAAAATCGGCAGTTTGTTTGTAAGGATCAATGTTCCCCGTAGTGTTCATTCTGCTCTCACCGTGATGAGCCATTGGACAGGCAAGTCCAGCCATCTGAAATCTGTGCCTAATTTATCACTGAAAACTTGATGGTAAAACATGGAGGCATTCTCCGTTAATCACATCTCCTAGGAATGCGTGCAGTGGGCCAATACCCTGATGTGTTTCCTTTTAAAAAGAAGGGAAAATAAGACTCGCTCTCAGACTAAGCCTCACCGTAATTCAGGGACCGGGGGACCGAGCTCAGAGCCGTTTACACCTGTGTAGAGTTCAATACTCTTCATCCATTAACTCTGAATAAAACTACCATCATTTAGATATTTGTTCATTCAGTGTTCCTTTAGCTTGAAAGAGCGAGATCTGAGCCTCGATTCCACGCTCACGCTTGGCTAATCACAGAGGGGTACGGAGCTAGTCAAAATGGCTCGCTCTCAGCATTAAAATAAGAACCTCAAAGAGAAGCTTTTAGCCAGTAGCTGGAGAGCCTTTTACCAGATCAGAGTAAAGCAGGATAAAAAAAAACCTTGCAGTAAATCTCCGGTCTTTCATGTGCTGAAGGAGACAGACTGCTGTTTTGGCTTTGTCTCAGCTCAGGATGTTAAGAGTGAGAGGATGATGGCATGAAGAACCGCTGGCTCTCGGCTTGATGAAACCACACAACCGGACGCTGTTTAAGTGCTTTCCAGTGTGGAACGTGTTTTTGCACAACTGAATCAATCCTCGGGCCCGTTCAGTAACTGAAATGAAACTTTTAAGTAATTGATCTGATATACTTTTTTTAGACAAGGTAGCGCCATATCTAGTTTTTGACAGGAGTGAAAACGAGGCTGTTAGGAATAGAAGTACATCAGTGTGTTTGATGGATTATACTGTTTTTAACACATCTTGCTGGCAAAACACCTTTGAGTACATAACAATTCCATAGACCAGTTTTGAAAGTTTGTGATTTTTGAAAATTGCATGCAATCTAGAACCTTTATAATGCATGTGAAAGACTGTAAGTGCATGCCTCACAGCCTCATTTTCATCCATGTAAACTGCAATTTGGCGTCAACCCTGGCTAAGATCTATAGCTCTTCATTTAAAATAAGAAATTATAAAATGCTGACAATTGATGCCTTCTATGACATTCATTAAGCTGAAACAAACACTGAAAACCTGCTTTCGATGTTCGGGGAAGTCATGGAGTAATGGTTAGCGAGTCGGACTCCTAAACCAAAGGTTGTGAGTTCGAGTCTTGTACCCAGCAGGGATTGTAGGTGGGGGGAGGGATGTGTGACGTGGAGAGTGAATATCGCACTCTCCTCCACTTCAGTACCCACACCTGAGGTGCCTTGAAGCAAGCAAGGCACATACTTGTCACCTGTCATGTCATGAAAAAAGTGGTAACCTGTTATTAGTTGTTTCTACCTAATCCCTTAAATTTAGTTATGTTGGTATAATAAATTTAGGTTGATTCAGTAATACTAAATAATAATTTATATATATAAAATCAATTTATTTAGATGTTACTACATGAAGCATATTTTTAGGTTACTATTTTTTCAGTGTAATATTTTTTGCAATTATATTTTGGTAATTAAATGACATTAAAATTGTACCTATCAATATTTTTCAGTTCAGAGTTAAAATGAATGTATGATAATTTATAAATAATTTGGAAGGTTATTTTTTTATTTAATGCAATTGAGTTCTTCGCAAAACTGTCACTGGATTGAAGTACATAATAAGATGTTCCTTTATCAAACTGATAGTTATGGTCCTTAAATCTGATTGGTTGAGCTGCATTTGAAGCCACTGTAAATCACTCTAAAATATACACTTTGTATATTTATAGAGTGCCTTAGTTGTTCTAAATTCACAATAAATGATGGCTTCTTGGGGGCTTATTGCTTTATTAATTATTAAACAAAAGATAATGCCACGACAATTTGAAACAGCCTCGATGTCAGGAGATCTGACACACTAAAAATAAGGTTCTTCAAAGCACTCTAGGTTTTAACAAACAGGAAAAAAAATTTAAATATGAAAAAGTACCACTACTGAGGTGACATTCTTAAAAGCTGGAGAATACAATTCTACGTGGAACTCTTCTAAAGCATAAGGCTGTACAATTCTATTCGCTCTAGTGATATTTTAGAGCATATACAATGCCCAAAAACGCAGTCTAGGTAGGAAACTCACAATGGTTTTGAGACGCAGTCATGATATCAGATGAAGAAGGCGGCATTTTAATGGTTAGCCTTCCATGTGAAGAGTAAAAGTGTATGCTAATTAGTCATTTAGCTGGTGCTTTTATCCAAAGTGACTTACAGCATGTTTATTACAAGGACAGCCCCTCTGGAGAAACCTGGGGTTAAGTGCTTCGCTCAAGGGCACAATGGTAATAGCTCATGGAACAAGCCTTACAGGGTTCAGACCTACAGCCTCCCTAGACCAGAACTCCAGCAGAATATCGAGAACATTGTGGAGAAATTTTAAGCGATGGCTTTAAGGTATCCACCGCATATAGGTTGCTTGTCGTGATGCATGTTTGAAAGAGACTGACTGGTTTAAACCCCAGCTGACGAATGCATTCCCCTCACCCGACACATTGTAATATCTCAATAAACACACCTGCGCTTTTCCGTGGTTAGACAGCAAGTCGTCAAGAGACCAATGCACCTGCCTTACACCCCTGCATAACTCCATGTGATTCCAACAGGACTCGTGGGATTAGTGTGTGGCATCACCAGAGAGATCAGATGCACATTTGTGAGGAATATTCTTAGATTAGAACATTTACACCCAGTGCAGGCCTTTATTGCTGTGAAGAGCAAACAGTTGAAAAGTGAAATTAAATTATACAAGCACAGACCATGCGGCAATCATTGAGAGCCTGTTTTCATAATCACTTTGCAATCGTGATGTTAAAATCCACGTGGAATTTCACATAAATTCCAAGCGTAGCTTGTCTTTAATTCTGTTTAAACGTGTGAATAAATCTAAATTGCGAATATAAGTGTACATAATTATTTTTGGATATTAGCACAGCGAGCCTAATATGGCTTCAAGCTCATGTCAAATCTATTTTCGTCAGAAAAACAGAAACTTTTTCCAGCAAAACATCAGGAAGGTGTTAGTGCATGTTTTATACACACTAATCTGATGTAATGTGATTTTATGTGAACTCCATTCTGGAATAGCAGCATGAGGCTATAGCACAATTTTCATAAACACACCACATTAAATTGTTGAAATTCAATAAGCATATGCCTCTAAATGCAGCAACGCCATAGGGACCGGGCCGTTGATCAATATTATTGCACGCTTCCCACTCTATCAATTTAGTGTCTGCTAAGGGTTCATTATCCACTCTAATACTGAGGCTTAAATTAAAGAGGAAAAAGAGGAATATATTAAGAGTCCCTGCAACCAAAAGTATTTATTAATTTCACACAACAGCACACATTCAGTAACTCACCTCACTGAATTTCCATGCAGATGAGAGAACTACTTCTAATATGGAAAATGAAAACTCTATTTTCCGTCAGAAGGATTGCCTGAAAGCCATCTAAATAGGTCAGCGTGCATATTATATCAATTTCTAACAAATGTGTAATTTACTAGAATTAAATGCCTCGACAAAACGGGGGGGGAAATGTCAAATGACTCTATTACAAGCACATAATGTCAGTTAGTAATAACCAGTTGCACGCTTTCACTAGATTTGAAACAAATCCCGCTACAAAGCGATTTCTGAGTGCTAATAGCTGTTTGGCTTAAAGCTGAGCTTCAGTCTTAATGAGGACTGATCCAAACTCCAGAAGTCATTCGGATGCTCTTTGTAATTATGCAAATGAAGGTGCATGTTTGATGAGGCTCAGTGCAGAACTCAGTGTCTGTGACTGTGATCCAGGCAGGTGTTTCATCCTTCAGTTCAATCCCGGTACAGAGGAACATCGCGTCTGAATTCCACAAAAACACACACACGGAGGATTACAGTCAAAAGCATGATGAGGGATCATTACGCTGTGTCATTTATTCAAAGGTTGGAGTGTGAAATAATTTTGCGCACTGCTGTTGAACAATCAGTGGCTCTGCATTTTATTGATGGGAAAACTGTACAAAGATGTTGGCTCTTTTTAATTACTGTTCTCATGCATTGCTGTTGTTCAGAAAATCGTGACAGCTGGTGTATTTTTATTGTCATTCTTAAAGCTGTGCTTTAATAGCAATGCAGTACAATGAATGCAAATAATAATAGCTAATTATGTCATCCTAAACAGGACAGAACTGTGTGTACAATAATAAATGTTATTTTCCTCCCCATAATGTCACATTTGTTTCTTTTTGGGAATATGGACTGGGTTTTCCAAACACATTTTACTCAGATACTGTTATGTTGTTATGTTAACACCTCATTGTTAACAGGCTTGTCTGCATTTCTACTTTCAACATATGTAAAAACAAATGAAACCAAATTAGATTTTCACACTGAATACAAATGTAGCTATTTCCCAAGACTAGAAAAATTATTCAAATTTATTTTTAAATAATTTATTTGAGATCCCTTAATTCTACCCCATACCTAAACATAACAATACCTTACTGATTATTGATAAGCAGCACATTAGGAGTTCATTGAGGTAAAAAGTTAATAGTTAGTTAATAGTGAGAATTATTCCCCATATAGAGTGACCGAAGAACATCAATGCAGGTTTAACTCATTATTTAAGATTTGGGAGACCGAAGCACCATTGACGATGGATTACTGATTATTCTCAGTATTTAGAGGAATGCTGCATGTCTGAATGAGTCTATGGTGGTTACAGCCCTGTGTGCAACACATAACACATGCTGTAGATTCACTTGATCAAACCTGAAGATTTATAATCCTACCTGTGATGAACATGCATGAAGTCATGAGGTGACGAGAGGCTGTATTGAGCACTACAGGCCGTCTCGATCGTGGTGCATAAAAAAAATCTCAGTCTAGGTTGTAGGACAGTTCGCTCTGCAGTTTAGAGGACTTCTGCTGACATTCAAACTGCAGATGCTCTATAAGAAAATTCTGGAAAAACAGGACCCAGTGTTAATGTGACTAAATGTTTCATATTTGTCACAGGTACTTTACCCACATTTTGAATTACCCATTGCGTTGCGTTGTTTTACAGCTAAATGAAAATTACCGTAAAGTTAACATATAATGCCCTGACAGAAGATTACTAGAACCATGTCTGTTTTGTTGTTACAATGCAGAGGCAGTATATGGCTCAGTCTAACAGTAGGAAACCCAGAGTGTCCTGATCACGGTATTCATGAAAGATGAAATTGAGTGTAGCATAAATCTGTAGCTTCGGGCGAAATCAGCACCCCTGCATTACACCACATGAACTCTTTCTATCCAAGTGATGCAGCGGCATAATGAAACTTCAGTACTGGAGGTGGAGGGTTTGATTCGTATTCAGCATAGAGCTTCTCAAAACATACTTAACACAGATCAGGGCTGAAGAAGCTTCTTGGGTTATAGTTTGACAAGCTACAAGAATTTGAAGTAGCTAAAATACAGTAAACACTACAAAGCATTACGAAAAACTACACTGAGGCCATTTAACAGGTCAATATAATGTAAATATGACTGAATAGTTGTATCCAGATGATAGGCGATGATTTTGCTAATTAATTTTTTGGGTTAAGGCACAAAGATGCAACTAAAAGCTTCCTTCTTTTATTTACAACAAATAAAACTCAAATCAAACCCTAATTACAAAAACATAACATAAAGTGGGCCATCCGTAAAATAGAATAACATAGAATCATAGAAGTATTATTATTTTTATTTATTTTTTACTCCCCAAACACCGCTTTACCTATTTAATTTAATTTTATTTAATTTTATTTAATTTTATTTAATTTAATTATTTTATTTTATTTTATTTTACATTTTCAATTTTATGTATTCACTTCTATTTTTTAGTTTATGTAATTTAAATTAATTGAATTAATGTGAATTATTTATTTTATTTTATTTTATTTTTTTTATTTTATTTTATTCCTCACTAAACCTAAAATGTTTGACTTCCCAAACACCACATGACCATTTATTTTTTTGCATTTATTAGTTAACACTACTTTTAGTAGTAGCAATTAATACTAATAGTAACACTATTTTTGGTTACTCCGCAACACTAATCCAGATGGATAGGAGTCTTTACACATGCTCTGTTCCTGTCCTTCATATCTCTTCATATGCATTTGCTCTGCTATACTGTGTTTGTGAGCATGCACGTGGCTTTCTGACCAGCTAAAGTGCGGGAATGAAGTGCATGGATTGGTAGTGATTATGAACTAGACTGGGATAAGCCCTGTTGTTATTATGCAGATTAGGCTTCCGATGCAGCATATTGTACAGATGCAGGGCAGCAGCTGCTGGTGCAGATGGCTGTTGTACGGCTCCATCAGCACACAGCTATTGTCTCCACACCGATTGTTCTGAGACCAGAGAGGAGGGCTTCCGAACAACCCAAATGCAGTGAATTACGAAAGAGAAACGGAGAGCAGACCGCAAATGTATACACACGAGGCCGTGGGGACGACGACGTGCCGAACAGACACACAGTCATCTACATACACGCCAACATGGTAGCGCCAGTCAACTATACCACACAGAGACGCCGTGCAATGCAGTAATGCACACAGACATATGCCCAACCGCTGCTGTTGTTGTTTTGTGCTGGTGCCGTTTAATGATGGAGAAAGGAAATATTTGATTTGATAAATGTTGTGTTTACCCAGCAGTTCTTCGTCTTGCAGATGAATTTAACTTCCTTAAAGTGAAATAACAAGCATCTTTCTTTCCCCCTCTCTCTGGCTGTCTCATTTACAGCTGATGGTTGGCGCTTCTGTTATACAGGCCTCAGGTATAATTATTCCATACATTAAATCTTTGTTATTCCCCCTTTAATTTACACTTCCGCTTCTGATCTACTCTACAGTTGCATATAGGGGTTACACTGATTAGTTTATTAGTTCATGTTGGACGTGAACTATCACTTTTACTGTTCGCTTACGGGTCTGCGCCCAACCTGCCCCATTCTGGTTTGTTTCCTCCCTCCTGAACGTTTCAGACGCTGATGAATGGAAGTAGGCTAATGAAAAAACAGTTTTCATTCAGAAATCGTTATACATTCGAGATGGTAACTAATGTGATTTTTTTTTCTACCTTTTTAGTGTTTTCTTGTAAACTGTGCTCTTGTAATTTTTGTTTTGTTTACAACTTAAATATAGTTTATGTAGACACACGCAAGTTGTACAAGTTTGGAGCGACATGAGGAAGATTGCTGACAAAATTTCTATTTTTGGTGAACTATCCCTTAATATATTAAACACTGTAAAAAATTGGAAACTGAGAAAACTTAAGTTTAAGGCAACCAGCTTCAGGACATTTTTGAGTGTACATAACTTGAAGGTCAATTAGTTGTAATTAGTTGTACAAACTTCAATTCAAGTAGTGTGTATGTTCAATCACCATGATATATGGACCACAAAACCAGTCATAAGGGTCCATTTTGAAATTGAGATGATGAAAATAAGCTTTCCATTGATGTATGGTTTGTTAGGATAGGACAATATTTGGCCGAGATACAACTATTTGAAAATCTGGAATCTGAGGGTGCAAAAAAATCTAAATATTGAAAAAATCATCTTTAAAGTGGTCCAAATGAAGTTCTTAGCAATGCATATTACTAATCAAAAATTAAGTTTTATATATTTACAGTAGGAAATTACAAAATATCTTCATGGAACATGATCTTTACTTAATATCCTAATGATTTTTTGGCATAAAAGAAAAATCGATAATTTTGACCCATACAGTGTTATTTTGGCTATTGCTACAAATATACCCCAGCGACTTAACACTGCTTTTGTGCTCCAGGGTCACATATTAAGTTCACCAAACTTACATTTTCAAAAACATAGTTTTTGGGACATTTTAGAGTTTAATTGCTTTTTACAAACTTAAATTTTGGGTTTATTTTCAACCAACCTAACAAATAAAAAAAAGTATCAATGCAACATGAGTGAATGCATTATTTATTAAATGCTGTTAAATAAATATTTAAATGGGCAGAACAGCCACAACCATTAACACTGACACTGCTGTTTTATCAATAAGTGTAAATAAAGTACATACTCTACACTTCAAAATCAAATTCACTCATTTCATTCTCAACAAATAGTGACAGAATGATTAAACTCCTTTGCTCACAAACAGTCGCAGTATAGCTTTAGCTCTTTCCAATAACCTAAAATGAGATAAAATGAGCAAATATATTTTAACTTAAAATAAAATCATGCAAAACGCCTTCATTCACAAAGCATATTACAAAACGACCGTCCTGGCACTGTGGATATCAGAGATGGTTTGAATTTCAGCATTTACATCCAAAATTTAAAAAAGTGGCCTGAAAATAAATGTCACTTAAAGGAACTATAAGTAAGTGAATCATGACTGTTTTTGTACCATTTTTATGACAATGCAAGCTGCATGAAACTGTGAATATGCACATAAGCGCATTTCAGCCGCAGAGGTTCTCTCCACTAACACTCTCTCCTTCTTTGGTTTGGAACGTGCCAGGCACAGCGAAGTCGATGCTTAAAATGAGTAGGCATGCAAACCCTAAGACAAACTACACCTTTACGTTCTTCATACTGACCTAAAGCCTTGCAGCGGCCTGGAACGTCCTTCATAAACGAGATGTGTCAGGGTGATTTGGGCCGCGCAGAGAGAGGGCTGGTAGATATGCAGATATGTGTTGTCAGCTTTGCCCTCCAGGGGAACCGTGGCTTGTCCGTTCGATGGAGCAGCTCTCCCCTGCTGGGCTGATCCCAGATCAGGCCGCTACAACCACAGAGACCTCCTGGCCCTGTTCAGACATGACACACCACCTCCACACACTACACGCTCCGTGTGCTGGGAAGGAGGTCACACACAAACACGCACAAGTGTGTGTGTGTGGTGTGTGTGTGTGTGTGTGTGTGTTGTGTGTGTGTGTGTTGTGGTGTTGTCGTGCGTGTGTTTAAGTCGTAGTGGCAGTTAAACACAGTGTAATGGTCAGAGAGGGTGTACTGATCTGATAGTAGAGGGCGATACTTGATAGGAAGCATGACCTCTGACTCTGCTACAGCGAAAGGACGCCCTACCTCTTTTCATCCTGTCTTTTTATTAAGATTAATTAGAATGTGGAGAGGCCAAGTTCGTCGAACATGAAAGGAAGGTAAAAAGAGAGAGAGGAAGGTATAATAAAATAACACTTTAGCAAATTCTGTAACATACACAAGCTAAGCTCAAAGCTATTGAATCTGAACTGCTGCAGATTTGATTGTAAATTACTTTAGTTTTATAATTTGTTATAAAGTTCTTCCAAAAATACCAAAATCCATCTTTTTCTTAATGTAATGTATGTACACGCAGTGTTGAGGAAAGTTGCTTTTGAAATAATAGATTACAATATTGCATTACTACATAAAAAATCTAATTGCATTACTGAGTTACTCTTTATGTAATGTAATGCATTATGTTACTTGTGCATTATTTTTTGTAAGCTGCTTATTTGAAAAAGTAACAGATATTTAGTTATAAATTTAAAAGTATTCAAAGTAATTTGTTACTTTTTTACCCTTGACTGAACCGTTACTTTTAATTTAAAGTACCTGAGTTACTTTTTATGTAAACGTAATGCATTGTATATTTGTATTAATTTTTTTTACTGCTTCTTTGAAAAAAAAGTTAACATATTTGTTGTAACCCTATCAAATAGTACACTTTTAAAATAGGTACGGTATTTTTAATGGAAAAGCAAGTTAAAGTGATGTAGCGAAACATGATAGCAATCGTGGAAATTAGTGCGTGCAGCAAAGAGCAGACGATTGGGTTAGATAGAGTGCATTTCGATGCCTAAATTTCTTGTTATATGTTCTCGACTAAAACTCTTATATAGTATCTTATACGTGCGAGGCGAAAAAAGATTAGGCCGACACCAATTGTGGAAGTTCTCCCACTTAAAAAGATGAGAGAGGCCTGTAGTTTTCATCATAGGTATACATCAACTATGCGAGACAAAATGAGAAAAAAAAATCCAAAAAAAAAACATTGTAGGATTTTTAAAGAATTAAACGGTCAATTCCTCGGTAAAATAAGAATTTGGTCACCTACAAACAAGCAAGAATTCTGGCTCTCACAGACCTGAAACAAATTCTTTAAGAGGCTCCTCTGTCCTCCAATCGTTACCTGTATTAATGGCATCTGTTTAAACTCGTTATCAGTATAAAAGACACCTGTCCACAACATCAAACAGTCACACTCCAAACTCCACCATGGCCCAGACCAAAGAGCTGTCAAAGGACACCAAAAAACAAAATTGTAGACCTGCACCAGGATGGGAAGACTGAATCTGCAATAGCTAAGCAGCTTGGTGTGAAGAAATCAAATGTGAGAGCAATTATTAGAAAATGGAAGACAAAACAGACCACTGATAACCTCCCTCGATCTGGGGCTCCACGCAAGATCTCACCCATGGGGTCAAAATGAATCACCGAACTGTGAGAAAAAAGCCAGAACACCACACGGGTGGGACCCCCCCCTAGAGTTGATATGACTGAGAGGAGGGAAGAATGACCTGCAGAGAGCTGGGACAAAAGTAACAAAGGCTACCATCAGTAACACTGTGCTGCCAGGGACTCAAATCCTGCAGTTCCAGACGTGTCCCCCTGCTTAAGCCATTACATGTCCAGGCCCGTCTGAAGTTTTGCTAGAGAGCATTTGGATGATCCATAAGAGGATTGGGAGAATGTCATATGGGCAGATGAAACCAAAATAGAACTTTTTGGTAAAAACTCAAATTGTCGTGTTTGGAGGAGAAAGAATGCTGCGTTGCATCCAAAGAACACCATACCTACTGTGAAGCATGGGGGTGGAAAGATCATGCTTTGGGGCTGTTTTTCTGCAACGGGACCAGGTCGACTGATCCGTGTAAACGAAAGAATGAATGGGGCCATGATCGTGAGATTTTGAGTGAAAACCTCATTCCATCAGCAAGGGCATTGAAGATGAAACGTGCTGGGTCTTTCAGCATGACAATGATCCCAAACACACCGCACCCGGGCAACGAAGGAGTGGCTTCGTATGAAGCATTTCAAGGTCCTGGAGTGGCCTAGCAGTCTCCAGATCTCCACCCATAGGAAATCTTTGGAGGGAGTTGAAAATCCGTGTGTTGCCCAGCGACAGCCCCAAAACATAACTGCTCTAGAGGAGATCTGCATGGAAAATACCAGCAACAGTGTGTGAAAACCTTGTGAAGACTTACCGAAAACGTTTGACCTCTGTCATTGCCAACAAAAGGGTATATAACAAAGAATTGAGATGAAATTTTTTTATTGACCAAATACTTATTTTCCACAATAATTTGCAAATAAATTATTTAAAAACCCTACAATGTGATTTTCTGTATTTTTTCTCTCTCATTTTGTCTCTCATATTTGAGGAATACCTATGATGAAAATTACAGGCCTCATCTTTTTAAGTGGGAGAACTTGCACAATTGGTGGCGGACTAAATACTTTTTTCCCCCCCTGTAGTATATATAGATATCTATATATATATATATATTCACCATGGTTGTATTATATAATTAATTTAAATATTTTAATGGCATTAGTGTAAATTATGTCTGATGGCATACTCTTCTTAATAATAAGCTGCATGTTTTAAAGTATCATTCATTCAGGGGTTAAAAACTGATGCGTTCCTGAGCTACCTGAGGATCCAAAGTGTTGTCCTTGCAAAAAAGAGACTGATTAATAAATGTTTCCTCTTCATATTTCCTATTTTGAGAATGTATTGATGCAAATCTTTCAAATCTTGAGCTTGAGTTTCAGGCACAATGTATTCAGAAACCCAAAATACTCTTAAACTCAATCACATATATATCAAGGTAATTTATTTCCACTTTATTCTGTGGATAGATTCAGAAAGTATATTTGGCAACAGTGCTTTCCATATCAAAGTAAATTCAACTCAACTTCTCCCTGACATAATACTGCACAAAGTGTTGTACTATTTTCCATAGGCAACCTTTCGCTGTCCCAAATTATACAAGAGCAGAGGAGATGGGTTTACAAAACAATGCATATCCTCTCTACATAGTGAAGTACAGGGAATTTTTACTCTCTACCACTTCTGGCTGAAAAGCGCTGCAGTACATCCAACCTTATTAAAAAGCATACAGTATACTCATGTAAAGCATGTATAGCAAATCTCAACTGCTTGAATATATCGTCATAAAGATAAAGTATATACTATAGATATATATAATCTTATATTATCTATAACATACAGTGGTGTGAAAAGGTTCGGACCGGTAGCGATTAGCTCATGGGGACATATGACATATTAACCATAATCGGTATGTAAACTATTCCTTTTAGTTCTGCTGTAGATATTTAGCTGACCTCTTAGGGTCAACTGTCTTGTTAATTCTAAGAACGTTAATTTTCTGGTTAAAGGAAATAACTTTCTTACTGTACAATTCTATAAGTTGGTAACGTAAATCTGCATGATTATTGACTCCTGTTATCAGTAAACAATGAACACGTCAAGTGTAATACAAGTAAGGTTTTATTAACTACATAAACACTTAAAAACTAGTCTAACATACTACATAAACACATTTAAGCCGGTCTCTAACTAAATACACATCAACACACACACACACAACATCCAGTTGGTATAGGAAAGGGTTAAAGTTTATCACTAAAGAAAGAGACATAAGGAATGACATTATGGAACCATTTTGCATATTCAGCAGATCTAAAACCTGAGGGAAACGTCAGATTCTTAGTATCAAACACACCTTTGTAAAAAGGTGTAACTGATACTTAAGGCATCAATTAAATCGACTAAGTTTGATAATTGCGAGTCTGTCTGAAAAAGATTCCTGATGCAATCTTAAGGCCCCAAGATTTGCTGAAGTTGGTTGATGAGGAAGAACCAGTTTGCGTCAGAGTAACTTGATGAATGGACAGGACTAGGCCGAAGAAAGGCCTGGCACAATGCTTAGGTNCGTTCAGATCACCTACACAGTACTGAAGAAGTGGATTTCTTCGCCCAAAATCAGACCGCTTTTTATTCTGGTACCATTTATATGAGCTGATAATCCTGAGATTTCGTCGTCAGAAAATAGAATTGTGCTCTACTAACACAGAAATCAGGATTTCTTCGCTAAAATCAGGTTATTTTCTTATCGTACGATTTAAACACATTATAGCACTGAAACTTTATACTACCTGTAGGAAGGCACATTCAAACTATAGTTTTATCTGATTATAATCAGAAACTGGTGCGCGCATGTATAAAAAGTTACTAAAACTTATGAGACAGACACATAAGGTTGATTATTGGGCCTGCTTGCAAAGAAATGTTTAAAACGACTCACGTTCTAAATTATGCTCGTACGCATAAAGTAGGAAACATTTTTCTGGCTAGCTTGTCAATGTTTCTGGGGGTCACATCATGCGCTGATGCAGGGATGCTTGGAAGGGACCCCCCTCCTCACTGTGGTTGCTGGAGGTATTATGGGTCTGTCTGCTGAGTTGTTAAGCAGAAAGTGCTGGCTCCCCCTTTCGTAGCTTCGTGCACCTGAGGGAGTTTTGCACTGCTGAGTGAGGATGCAGGAGTAGGGTGTTTCTCCCACTGTGTTTCCTTTTGCAGCCTATAAGAGTACCTGAGTTCTCTTTGGACCATGTCAAGTTTGTCTTGAGTGTTGTTCAGCTGCTGGATCAGAGTCTCAATTCTGGCAACTTTGTCTAAGAGCTCAGAATTTGCTGCTTTAATAGTAATTTAGTGTGGGTGTTTCCTTTCCAGGTCCTATCTGGCTACCTTTTCCAGGTGCTCTTGATGTTCAGCAGCTGTCAGAGCCTTTTTAAATCTATTGATTTCCTCCTGTAACTCCATTTTGCTGGGGTCCTTGTGGGCTACCGCTGTGATCTGTTGCTTGAAATCATTTACCTCCTGTTTCAGACCCATGAGGTTGTGGGCCACGGAGGGTGATGACCTTGGCGAGCTTTTTGTAGCCACAACTCTCGCCCGAGTCCTGAGTCCGAGACACACTTCTCTCTCTGTGTCCAGTTGCTTTCGGCTCAGTAGGTGGTCGTCGGCCTGGGTAAAGGGGGTGTTCCTCACAACGCCTGCCCAGCCCTCTTCGGTCTGCATTCTGGGCAGTTAGTCTGAGCATCTGCAACGTTTTGACACACTGGTGTTGAGAGTAAGGGCTAGAGACTACTACAAGATCAAAACAGAGTGTGAATGCTAAAATAGTTTTGGGTCAGCATATGTTTTGCTGAAAAGGACGTAAACAGGATTTTGATTGATGATTTAAGACTACTGTCAAATTATTGTCAAATTATCACTCAGAATTTGCTGACGGTTCCCCAAACAAGCTTAATCTCTGAGGTATGAAGGAGAAAAGGGAAAAGCAGAAGGAAAAGGAGAGCATTTCTATTCAGATTATGCTGATTATTTTTGAAAATAAACAAATCAAAAATAGAAATGTCTCTGGTTCCTTTTGAGGTTCAGAGAGACATCAAAACAAAGGGGGCATAACATGTAAATGGATTTAAAATTAGCTGACTTCTATTATTAAAACAGGGTAATCAATCTGATATTAGGAACAATCAGTAGCACTCGTGATTAACTGATTTGTGTTGGGCAACACACCATGTCTGGTCACAGCTGCTGCGTGTTCAGCTCCCATGCTGGGCCATGCCATGTGTGTGCCCCGCCCTCCGTAGCACGTTATTCACTGTGTCACTAAAATCACCCAATAACTTAATGATTCATCTCTAGATTAGACAGCTAAGATGTAATTAAATTTAGATTTAATTAACTAGTAACTGAGCAATAGCATTCAGGAAGGATAGATCTAAGATAGTTAAATTCGCTGAGACGAATTGAAGATTGAGAAACATAGAAAAAGAAGAAAAAGAAGGAAGAGAAATGGAAAAATCCGAAACCAGGGATTAGGTTAAATTCAAATTGCTTCACACTGCACACACATGCTGTATTTAAGAGCTTCAATTAAAGAGTGTTAACCCCTAATTGTTAAAGCTATTTGAGTAGCTTAGCCTAAAATGAAACTATGCTAAGTCGTGTTAGCTTAACGGCTTCAGATGGTTTGTTTACAACATGGCGTGTTGAGCTATGTGAAGTTAGCACTTCCTGTGACAAGTTGTTGTCACGGTAACCAATGCATGCCAGTGTAATTAACGCAGTTTAATGTCTGTCTATGTTAAACAGTCATAGTTTTAGAACGTGGTGCTTTCAGCCTTCAAGACTTGTTGCATTACATTAGCACTTCGGTGAGTGCTTCTCTAATGCAACAATAAACTTCTTGCACTTGTTTAAAGAATTACAAAACGTGTTTACTGTAAGTTAAAACCGGTTTAAACATATATGTAGTTATGTTTGCCTCACATATGAGTACTAAAGTACAGTATTACACCTTTAATTTCACTCAGCGAGTGAAACACAGTAATGACCACCAGGTTGCTTGTATATATACAGTCAAAGTGTAGATGAATTGCTTCAATCTAATTATAAACTATAAGGCCTTTATGCTGTAGAAAGGGGAGCAGCGCTCACATCTACCTTGATATAACTGTACTGAGATTTCTTCTTCAAAGAAACAATTTAAACAATACTGCAATTTTGTGATTTCTTCACTAAAGCATATTACATTATGGTACAGTTTGGACATGCCGCTGAGCTGAGATTCAGACTTACGCTTTGTCAAGACAGATTTATGCTTTAATACTGAAATTAGGGTTTCTTTGCTAAAATCAGATTAACCTTACACTGCTACCATTAAACATGAAATACATAAAGACTCTCACACTTATAATAGCCGTACCAATTCAAACCCCAACTTTATCTGCATCTAAACAAGCCAGCAAACAGGGACACAACAGGGCATCTCAAGTCACGTCCTATTTTAACCTGGGCTATCAAGCACACACTTTTAAGTTGCCAGTGTTTAAACTCATAACTTTCGTTTTATCATGCCCGCATTCTCCACCAAAATCTGTAGCGAATTAGCTCATGGGGAAATATGAATAATTAACCATAACTAGTTATGATTAACTATTCATATTTTAGATCCGCTGTAGATATTTGCTGACCACTCAGGGTCAACCGTCTTGTCAATTCTAAGAACGTTAATTTCCTGGTTAAAGGAAATAACTTTCTTACTGTACAATTCTACAAATGTTTGTAGCGTAAATCTGCATGATTAAGGGACTCCAGTTACGAGAAAACAATGAACAACGTCAAGTGTGATACAAATAAGACTTTATTAACTACATACAGTAATCACTTAAACTAGTCTAACATACTACAGAAACACATTAAGCCGGTCTAACATACACACACACACCCACACACACACACACACATACAGTTGGTATAGGAAAGGGTTAAAGTTTAGCACTAAAGAAAGAGACATAAGGAATGACATTTATGGAACCATTTTGCATATTCAGCAGATCTAAAACCTGAGGGAAAACGTCAGATTCTTAGCTCAAACAAACCTTGTAAAAAGGTGTAACTGATACTTAATGCATCAATTAAATCGACTAAGTTTGATAATTGCGAGTCTGTCTGAAAAAGATTCCTGATGCAATCTTAAGGACCCAAGATCTTGCTGAAGTTGGTTGAGGGAAAGAAACCAGTTTGCGTCAGAGTAACTTGATGAAGGGAAAGGACAAGGCCGAAACCTGGCACAAGCTTAATGATGTTCTGGGAGCATTTCTCACATCTTCATCTTAGCATCAACCGAACCACCAACAGGGGCGGGTCCCTGGAGCAGGGCCTTTAAGGTCGGAGAAGATCCCCGCCTTTCAAGATGGGCTTGGCCAATGAGCAAAATGGAATTTCCGAGAGGGAGGTGGCAATTGCTGGAGGGCTTACGACCCCTTTGTTCTCTAAGCATTGTAATTTGCAAATGGACTTAAATCGAAAATATTAACGATTCTCAGGGCCCTAATATATATTGCCTATGTACCACCATATAATATACACGGTTGTTTCGATCATAAGAAGGCGAATTAATAGATACTAAACAAGGTAGGATTACATATAGTGAAAAGGGATGATCAGGAATGGGACCCCTCACAAGCATACTAAAATAGTCTAAGATTATCAAAGACAAAATACACAATGACAAAAATATACTCAATGGCCTGAAGAAATAAGTGTGTTCATTCAAATAACGGTTTTCCAATGAATTAACTAGAACACAGTCCATTTATACTCTGCCTTTCCTTGGGACATGCACGGATTTTCCCTGCTTTACATACTTTTGGCCAATAAACCCAGGGATATCAGCGTTGGTTGCCATGCAACAAAGAAGCCTGTTCGACTTCTTGGGGTGTTACGCATTCCGGGGGGAAAGGTTCATGGGTCCTCATATGGCTTGTTAACTGAGGTTAAAGAGTATGTCATATAAAAAGAGAATTATATAGTGTTGGCTTGGTCCAGAAGCTACCGCCCCCCTTCCTGTTTTTTAAATTTTTTGCATATTTGTCACACTTAAAAGAGTCAGATCATCAAACAGATTTTAATATTACACAAGATAATGCAAGTAAATACAAAATGCAGTTTTAAAATGATTATTTATTTTATTAATGGAAAAAAGCTGTCCAAACCCCCAACCCCCCACCCCCCCATGCGGAAGGTTTGGACGTGAAAAAGTAAACACTTATTCACAAAAAAAAGTAAACATTTATTCACATTACGTGAAAAAGTAATTGCCCCCTAAATCTAATAACTAGTCGTGCCACGCTTTGCAGTAACAATTGCAATCAAGTGTTTGCGATAACTGGTAATGAGTCTTTCATATTGCTGTGGAGGAATTTTGTCCCACTCTTCTTTGCAGAATTGTTTTAATTCAGCCACATTGGAGGGTTTTCGAGCATGAATGGACTGTTTAAGCATCTCAATCGAATTTAAGTCCGGACTTTGATTTGGCCACTCCAAAACCTTTATTTAGTTTTTCTTGAGCCATTCAGAGGTAGACTTGCTGGAGTGTTTGGGATCATTGTCCTGCTACATAACCCAAGTGCGCTTGAGCTTGAGGTCACAAACTGATGGCCGGACATTCTCCTACAGGATTTTCTGATAGAGAGCAGAATCCATGGTTCTGTCAATTATGGCAAGTCATCCAGGTCCTGAAGCTGCAAAGCAGCCCCAGACCATCACACTACCACCACCATGTTTGACTGTTGGTATGATGTTCTTTTTATGAAATGCTGTGTTGGTTTTATGCCAGATGTAACGGGACACACACCTTCCAAAAAGTTCAACTTTTGTCTCATCAGTCCACAGAATATTTGCCCAAAAGTCTTGGGGATAATCAAGATATTTTTTGGCAAATGAGAGACGAGCCTTTGTGTTCTTTTTGGTCAGCAGTGGCTTTTGCCTTGGAACTCTCCCATGGATGCCGTTTTTGCCCAGTCTCTTTCTTATTGTTGAATCATGAACACTGACCTTAATTGAGGCAAGTGAGGCCTGCAGTTCTTTAGATGTTGTTCTGGGTTCTTTTACGACCTCTTGGATGAGTCGTCGTTGTGCTCTTGGAGTAATTTTGGTCGGCCGGCAACTCCTGGGAAGGTTCACCATTGTTCCAAGTTTTCTCAATTTGTGGATAATGGCTCTGACCGTGGTTCGCTGGCGTCCCAAAGCCTTAGAAATGGCTTTATAATCCTTTCCAGACTGATACATGTCAACTATTTTGATTCTCATCTGTTCTTGAATTTCTTTAGATCGCGGCATAATGTGTTGCTATTTAAGCATGCTTCACTTTGTCAGACAGGTTCTATTTAAGTGATTTCTTGATTCAACAGGTCTGGCAGTAATCAGGCTTGCGTGTGGCTAGTGAAATTTAACTCAGCTTTCTAAAATAATGTGGTTAATTGCAGTTCCTTCATGATTTAACAGGAGGGAGCAATTAATTTTTCACGTAGGGCCACGTAGGTTTGGACAGCTTTTTTCCCTTAATAAATGAAATCATCATTTAAAAACTGCATTTTGTATTTACTTGCATTATCTTTGTGTAATATTTAAATTAGTTTGATGATCTGAAACATTAAAGTGTGACAAACATGCAAAAAAATAAGAAATCAGGAAGGGGGCCAACACTTTTTCACACCACTTGTAAGACTATCAAACTTACCCACATACATCATGCCACATAAAGCAAAATATATATCTCTGTGGCAAATTTCAATTGTCTGATTTTTTATATCATCATAATATGTAAACTATATAATTGCACAGCTCTCTGTATGAAGACGAATATATACAGTAGGTACATTCATCTTTGCATGCATACATTCAGTATACTCACATAAAGCAATATATACTATATAGTAAATCTATATAGCAAATCTCAACATCTTGATTGTTTACAGTGTATCATTGCAAAATGCAAACTATATTTTCACTTAACTCTGATCTGTTTTATGCAACTGAGTGTTTGTAGATTTCAATATATTATAAACATTAACATCATGATTTTCTGTAAAGTTGCTTTGAAACATTGTGTATTGTAAAAAGTATTATACAAATAAAATTGACTTGAATTTCGGCTGTTATATATAAAAAAAGAAGTGTATTTTGAAATTAGTATATATGCTAAAATAGTTCATTATGAATGAATTGTTTGCATTGATTCAGTTCGAGGTATCAGTTTGGGTTAAATACAATATCAAACACACTTAAGGTCCCCCTCAACAGATCAGCATGCTCCAGCGTTAGCGGTTTGCTGGCCCTCCGAGCGAAGCCATGCATGTGTGGGGGTGTGGAGGAGCAGGTTTCCCACAGCTGGGCCGCTCTATCAGCTCTTTAAAGGCACTCCTCTGGGACCTACCACTCCTCCTAGACTCTGACATGTACACCGCTTGTCATATGGTCCAATTTGGTCAATACGGTCACACTGCTGCTGCGTTACAATAGATTAACCAGACGCTCCGAAAACAGAACAATATTTGGGTTTGAGAGCAAAATGTTGATATGCATGTGGAGCGCATCGGATAATGCGGTCACAGGCCCTCTGCGGTTTACAAGACTAATAATAAATGTAAGGCACTGAAGAACTCCGCTCGTGATATCGGACTCCTTTATTTATCCACCGCTGACACTGAATGTGCAGTTTAATAGCGCATAATCCAACTCTAGTGATTAATTACACAAAAAGAGTGCAGAAGTGTTTAGTCAGCAGAGGCTCTACAGAAAAGCCTGTCGATTAATATGTCATTTACACCCCATTCAGCCTCCAAATGCATGTTTAAATTTGATTAAAGCCTGTCTGTTTAAGTGCTACTTCCAATAAAGGCGGTGAAATGGGTGAAAAGGATTAGTGTCTGCTGCACAAAGCCAGTCCCCGAAGTGCTCTTTGACTCCTCTGCTGTCGCGGTTACAGCGGGTCTGCATGGGGCCGATCTGATTGGAGGGCCCAGAGGGGAGTGGCCCCCGGTCACCAGGGCATTGTTAGCGCCGTCAAAATGGTCTAAGAAGAATGGCTGATTATGCAGCTACATCCAGCACAGCTAACAGGGAGCGGATTTGAATTTCTAAAGCAGCAGATGTTTGCTGGGCTCCTCCATGGAGTGGGCATATACTGTTATGCTAATTTCGCAGTATTTCCCTTCAACCCCAGCCCAGAGTCGTCGGAGCAAATGCACAGATCCCTCTGTCAAACTCATAATTGGCCATTATTGATATTAATTAACATTTTTTGCACCCCATCCCTATTCCTTGACCCGGTATCTGTTGGTAAATCTAGTTACCGTGGGCCATTAGAGGCATCGAAATCCAAGGGACCTCATGCTAGTCACAAGCCATTTATCAGAAAGGAACACAGGCCAATTAGCGCGGCATGGAGACAGTTGTCTTGATTCGCCGCTGACTACTTTTTGATCACCATTATAAATTGCTAATAGGGCGTTGAGAGTGGCGCGGTGGTCTGCTGGGGGCAGAAGCAGGCGGTCGGTGACATGCGAGAAAGTCAGTGACGAGACCGGCCCATCAGACGCTACTTACTATGGAGCCCTGTGATGTCACAGCTGATTGTGCTCAATAGCAAGTCAATCAAACTAATGAGGCCCACAGCATTCCACCAAGGGTTACGCGACAAAACAATACTGCGAAAAATCCTAAATCGCAACAGCACTTGCTATCGAATAGTCCGACCCATTATTCTCCAATAAGGGCCGACGCGTAAAGTTTTTATCGCCACAGATCAAGAGATCATAATAGGAGCATATTGACAGATATTTTTCTTGCAATGCTCCGAGGGACCGGCTGCAGCAGGAAAATATATCAGAAGCCTATCATCAGTGCTGGGATCTCCGGTGTAAAATCGATAGAGAAGCATAGAGGGCTGGAGTTTTCACCGCTCCTCTCCGTCATTTAAAAAGACGGTCCCCGGGGACTTTGTAACTTAGCAACCATGCAGTTTCTGCGATTAAGTATACAGTACCGTAATGCCATTGTTGTTTCCACAGCCTTTTGTTGCAAATATTGACGCGAGAAGATGAAATGGTTCGAGGATCACCTCTTAGTCTAGTTTACCTGAAGCCAGCTCTACTCGAGGACCATCGGTCCATCAGTGAATTGACAATCAAGCTGTCCTCTACAGTCCCTGCATGATTATGTGCATTACCTGCGACAGTATCATACAGCTAAAGAGCTGAAAAGAGCAACCTTGATCTTAACGTAAACAGAAACCACATTGTATGATGAAAGGGAAGTGTGATATGTCTGTTAGGGCTGCATTTATCAATTGAAGCAAGTAAGGTTATGAATATGACTGCCAACTAATTTAACTAATTGTAAATTTGCTGAATGGGGGGGGGGATGTAACCAACCATTATCTGATCCTCTAAAAATAAGATTTGGTTAACAAGTAATTTTGGATTCACTAGATGTGCAGATCACTTGTGATGTACATGGTGTAACAACTAATATATAAAGCGAGTGAGCGATTCAATGACACAAAAATTGTACTGAACAAAGTGAATACTTGTCACTATAATATCAAGCTCATAATCATGATGTCTGTAGTCTTTTCTCTTATATATTCAGAAGCTATTCCTTAATTAATGTTCCTGTGGCTCAGTGGTAGTGCATTGTGCTAGCAGTGCAAAGGTTGTGGGTTCAATTCCCAGGAAACACACATGCTGATAAAAAAAAATGTATAGCCTGAATGCACTGTAAGTCGCGTCGGTTAAATTATTTCAACCATGAAGATTAATATATATATATATATTATATATAATATCGTACAGTGGTGTGAAAACGTGTTGGCCCCCTTCCTGAATTCTTATTTTTTTTTGCATGTTTGTCACACTTAAAATATTCAGATCATCAAACAAATTTAAATACTCATCAAAGATAACACAAGTAAACCACGCATGCAGTTTTTAAATGAAGGTTTCTATTATTAAGGGAAAACAAAAATCCAAAACTACATGGCCCTGTGTGAATAAGTGTTTGCCCCCTGTTAAAACTGTGGTTGAGTTCAATTTCTCTAGCCACACCCATGCCCGATTACTGCCACACCTGTTCGCAATCAAGACATCTCTTAAATAGGACCTGCCTGACAAAATGAAGTAGACCAAAAGATCCTCAAAAGCTAGATATCATGCCGAGATCCAAAGAAATTCAGAAACAAATGAGGAAAAAGTAATTGGGATCTATCAGTCTGGAAAAGGTTAAAGCTACAACATCAAAAGAACTGCAGGCCTCCATTGCCTCAGTTAAGGTCAGTGTTCATGAATCCACCATAAGAAAGAGACTGGGCAAAAAATGGTCTGCATGGCAGAGTTCCAAGACGAAAAACGCTGCTGAGCAAAAATAACATAAAGACTCGTCTCAGTTTTGCCAGAAAACATATTGATGATCCCCAAGACTTTCGGGAAAATACTCTTTGGACTGACGAGACAAAAGTTGAACTATTTGGAAGGTGTGTGTCCCATTACATCTGACATAAAACCAACACAGGATTTCATAAAAAGAACATCATACCAACAGTAAAATATGGTGGTGGTAGTGTGATGTCTGGGGCTGTTTTGCTGCTTCAGGAACTGGAAGACTTGTTGTGATAAATGGAACCATGAATTCTGCGGTTTACCAAAAAATCCTGAAGGAGGATGTCCGGCCATCTGTTTGTGACCTCTAGCTGAAGCGAACTTGGGTTCTGCAGCAGGACAATAATCCCAAACACACCAGCAAGTCCACCTCTGAATAGCTGAAGAAAAACAAAATGAAGACTTTGGAGTGGCCTAGTCAAAGTCCTGACCTGAATCCTATTGAGATGCTGTGGCATAACCTTAAAAAGGCTGTTCATGCTCGAAAACCCTCCAATGTAGCTGAATTAAAACAATTATGCAAAGAAAAGTGGGCCAAAATTCCTCCACAGCGCTGTAACAGACTCATTGCAGTTATCGCAAACGCTTGATGCGTTGTGCTGCTAGGGTGGCCCAACCAGTTATAGGTTCGGGGCAAACACTTATTCACACAGGGCCATGTAGTTTTGATTTTGTTTTCCCTTAATAATAAAAACCTTCATTTACAAACTGCATGTTGTGTTCACTTGTGTAATCTTTTAATTTGTGTGATGATCTGAATCATTAAAGTGTGACAAACATGCAAAAAAAAGAAATCAGGAAGGGGACCAACACTTTTTCACACCACTGTATATCTTAAATATATGAAAAAATGGTGTACTCTTAATGCTGGGTTTTGTAGCTGTGTACGTTGTAATTTTTTTTACAATTTTTAAAGTGTTTGTCGTGATTGTTTTACTCTCAAATTTCCTTTAATCCCTAAACTAGAATCTGGTATTAATAATGCACAGCTGTCACCTAACAGATATAACATAAGGATGAGCAACATTAAAGCAACAAAGAGTAAAAAACGCAATAAGCCTGAATTATTTTGTTATTCTGTTGGGACAATAGAGTGCGGAAAACAAATTACCATTTTAGCACTTTCCAGTTCCATCTTCTCGAAGTTAATGGGTTTTGGTTAAATGCCTGAAATAAGGTCTGTGGGTTATAAGAGATTGAGATAGTCTTATATAAGTTGTTTGTTTGAGATGTTGATGCTGCATAAATTGTCCTGTGAAGGGACAAATAAAGATATTACTACTACTACTAATGTTACAGTTTTAGGAACCGTCATAATCATGTTATGTTTCAGATGTACTAAGGTTATGACCACATCTTAGTTTATGACAGAAACATCATTAATGCAGAAAAATCCATCAAGAAGTAGGCTAAATCAGAGAAACCCTGACAAATATGGTTCTGATTTGTAAAAATCTCACTTGTGGCATTATTGTATCTTATATATTTAAAATGTATAGCTCTATAACTGTCCACATGAAATGATTATTATATTATTACCATTTCAAAAATCCTCTCTCTCATTCTGTTTAAAGATTATGACCACATTTGTTTTTGGTGAAAACATCATTAATTAATTGCAGACTGGACTACATCAGAGAAACCCTGATGAACATGATTCAGATTTATCAAAGTACCATTTGTGCCTTTATTTTTCTCATATATTCAAAAGTTATAGGTCCATAACTGTCTACAAGAAATGATTCTTCAACCATTTATGATTAATATCTATATTATTATCGTTTTAAGAATCATCATACTCAGAACTACATAGTACAGGGTTACAACTGCATCTTTGTTTTGATGAAAACATCATTAATTGATGGCAGAGAAGCCCACATCAGAGAAACCCTGATGAGCGTGGTTCTGATTTATCAAAGTCTCATTTGTGGCGTTTAGCCTTGTCTCGACAGAACGGCTCGGCACGGTTGTGAACTCCCCTTGTGTCTGGTCCAGCGTACTGGAACTCCTCGACTGTGATTGTGTTTCTCTGCGAGACTTCTCCCGCGAGACTCTCTCACAGAGCCCAATTACAACTTTCATCATCAATCATGAGCGTTATTTATTCAGTAAAATGAATTTCTAATTAATAACTGATGAGCATTATGGCCTTGAAGACTGTAAAGCTATTAATTATGCCGGGCCATAGGGAATAAGCTTGTAAGGCAGTACCTGGCGGATATTCTGTGCCATTAGTGTTACAGTAGCGAATGTTTACCTCCTCCAGGACTACAGTATTTAGCCTGTGCCCATTGAAGGATTATTGAGCTAATTAGATGACTGTGACTGGCATATGTTTCCTCTTCAGTCGGAGCACCACTATAATAATGAACTATAACTGCGGGACAATGGCTTCCTCTGCCTCCGATTTCTCATAACACCGAAGTGCCGGGCCCAAGGGAGATGTTTAGCCCACAATAAATGAGGATGTTTTAGACTTCCATTGTGTCTTTTGAGCGCTTAGCTCATTTTTACAGTGAAGATGGCTCTTTGTGCTGCCACATTACGTGTCAAGGCCACAAGTGATGGGACCGTAGTGTTTTTACTAGGCGCCGGTTACCTGAGCACCGGCCTTGTGGATAACAGATCGTATAAGAGGTGAAATGAGCGCAGCATTGAGGAGTTGTGTTGTGGTCTCAGTTCATCAGCTCCCTCTTCACCCAGAGCAGCGGCCCATGCCCAGCTCAGCAGTAATGATGACTTACAGACTGCTTTCAGACACCCCAGCATTTTTGGCGGTGAAAAAAATATAAAAGTGAACCTGAGATCAAAACATTATGAGCTGCATGTAAGCATTCCTCAAATGAAGGAATACAGCAGATGTGCTGGCACATGCAAAATGACTTTATTTAGCAAAAGACCAAACAGCTTAAGTATTTTGTACTGGTTTTAAAGGAATTGTTTGCTTATAAAAGAGCATTCTGACACCGTTGCTCACCCTCATGCCGTTTCAAACCCGTGTGACTCATTTTCGTATGGTTGAGCACAAAAGGAGAAATTTGGAATAAGGTTCATGCTGCTCTTTCCAACTCAACTAGTGACTAATGGCTGTCAAGTTCCCAGAAGATTAAAAAAATGCAACACAAAAGCACTATAAAAGCAATACAAATATCAATCCGCTACAGTCTGAGGGACTCAGAACCATATAGATGTGCACAGAATGATTCTAAATGTGAATGCCAAATATTTCTATGAATGATTTATAAAATGTCTATAAGCACCAAAAATGTTTATAATGTTAAAAATGTTTTATATATACAGTATGTGTGGTCATCTGATTAGCTCAATAATCATTCAATGAGAACATAATAAGGCTAAATACTGTAGTCCTGGAGGAGGTGTGTATGTATTTGTGTATAAAATCATATGTCATATATAATTAATTCATTACAGTGCTGTAATTATCAGTGCAGTTGCTTATTTGTGCATATAAAGATGTTAATGCATATTGTGATTATCTTTACATTTTCATAAAAATAAAAAAAGGTATTATTTTAATAGGTATGCTCTTATTTTGCCTTTATAAACCTCTAGTTGTTCCTTACTTGTGATGTAGAATCAAATCCATGGAACTTAAGAATCAAATCCAATTGTATGTGTGTTTTATAACGTACCCCAAGTCTTCTATAGCTTTGTACAAAGAACAAAGTGAAATTTATGTCACAAAGCAGTGAAAGCACTAAAAATCTTCCTAACTGCTATACAGTAGCTCTCACATATTATTTGAACCTTACGAACTTAATGCAACATTTACAAGAAATACATAAAGCCATATCGGTTTGGCGTAAATGACCTTTGGGTTTCCATGATGATTTTCAGGTTTGGTTGAAATGTTTCCCTGCAATGTTTTTATTCAGTGTACAATTGTATCTTCGAGATGTTAGCACACAGCATCTCCTTTACCTACCAGTCAGAGTCATTGCTGACATGGGCAGGAAACTGATGGATATGCCCCCCACATTTACTCTGAGTCTACAGAATGCTTATGTACTCTGAATATTAAGGTGAATATGTAGATGAGAGTCCTAATTGAAAGCAGAGGATCAATACTGCACAGTCAGAGACAGGTTTAAACACCCACAGCAGTGAAAACACTCCTCTTTACCCTCGATCATGTGTCAGTCATTCATCTCTGGGTTAACCTCACACCACCCTAAAAATTAAGAGAGATTATTGTCTCGGCACAATACATCTCAGCATCCAGTAGAAAGAAACGAAAAACACAAGGCATGTCAAACTTTTGATGAAGAGCCATGAACAGATGTAATTCCTATATTTAGGAAATGAAAACCAGTCAAGCAGTGCTTCAATTTAGTCATTGTTACAATTCAGCACAATTTCTGCACGTTTGTGTCGAATTGTTTTTTTGCATATCTTCATCTCATCTAGTGCAAATCTATTGCACTACAAACGGAGATGGATGGAGTCATGCATGGCTGTTTTAGGCATCTAGAACAAATACAATAAATGTACATGAGTCTTATGCTGAATCGCAGCTGTAATTTGCTCTCTTGGTTTGAGCTGGTTGGGTTTTCACAAGGCCCAGTATTTACCACCACCATCACAGTCTGTGTGTGTGTGTGTGTGTGAGTGACTGAAATCCGGTAATAGATTCTTACCTACATCACTGTATGTGTCACTGTCTTCACTGAAGAAAACTGTCTAGACTATATTTTTGTGTTTATATAGGAACCACGGTGCAAGGAATACTGAAGAGGACAGATGGTGTTCTTTCTTCAGTCCAGGTTTGGTAAACAATAGAAAACTTTTAAAGAAAAAATCCTGAAGAACAGAACATCCTAACAGGAAATACCCCTGCAATCTGCAGCAGGATCTTGCACTGACTACCAGAACTTTTAATACCATCGATGAACAGCACTAGGGGCTTGTACTCAGCTGTGCATGCACTGAAACTGATTCTCTCAAATTGAAGTGTCCAGATAAACAGGACGAGGGTTTCTTTCTTATTCTGTGCAGCCAATGCAAAGATTATTTTCCTCTTTAAGGAATGAAAACAAAACAGATACAACAAAGCAGTTTTCTTGATGCTGCAGAGGATATCCAGATTTAAAATTTGCCAGTGCATACATTCTTAATAACTTAACTTAAACACATTACCTTCTGTGCACAACAAACCTATAACTTTTACAAAGTAAATGTAACCAAATATGTGACCTTGGAGCACAAAAGCAGTCTTAAGTCGCTGGGGTATATTTGTGGCAATAGCCAAAAATACATTGTATGGGTAAAAATCATCGATTTTTCTTTTATGCCAAAAATCATTAGGATATTAAGTAAAGATCATGTTCCATGAAGATATTTTGTAAATTTCCTACTGTAAATATATCAAAACTTCATTTCTGATTAGTAATATGCATTGCTAAGAACTTCATTTGGACAACTCTAAAGATGATTTTCTCAATACTTAGATTTTTTTGCACCCTCAGATTCCAGATTTTCAAATAGTTGTATCTCGGCCAAATATTGTCCTATCCTAACAAACCATACATCAATGGAAAGCTTATTTATTCAGATGTTTTCAGATGTTGTATAAATCTTAATTTAGAAAAATTTACACTTAAGACTGGTTGTGTGGTCCAAGGGTCACATATATTGAAAGAGAGAAAAAAAATCTTCATACAAAAGCGTAATATCGACTGAAAACGTTGTTGTTGTTTTTAATTTAGTTAAGTAATATATAATGCAATTGTAAATAATAATGACTTTTAAAAGTCAGCCCCCTGAAAGTTTACTGAGGCCCCCAAATAAGAGTAGTAATTTATAGTAGCAATTTGGTTAGAAACTACAAAATTAGGACAAAGTGAAAAACTGTATTAACAGGTTTGTACAGGTTTGTCAGGGCCAAATGCCTTCACTAATGTAGTAAAATATCATCACAACATCATGTGAGGACATTTTATGTCGACAAAGCAAATGCTGAATATAGTATACCTTTCAAAAAAGTAGCTTACCTGTGGTGGAAGTCGATCACTACCTGCCAGTGTGGGTTCTCAAATTGGCTTCTTAATCGATGGCAAACAACCAACACAAATTCATCTGCAGATCAGAATTCAGTTGAGTGTAGCTGCATGCTCTTCATCCACAGCTATTCTTATTGTATGTGAAAGTATTGCGTTACAATTTGACTGAGTAAGAAATTTCACTTTTTTATAAGATATTTCACTTTCGCATGGATGGGAACATTCTAGAAGTTTCTGTAACATTGTGGAATATTCTCTAATATTCTAGTGCTTTTTGGAACATTCCAGAACATTGTGGAACAACAATCATCCAACACACACTTCTAAAGTTTTTGATGACTCACTTAAGTTAACTGTTTATGTTAAACTGTTGTTAGCTCAGTATTATGCATGCACCATATAATTGTTATGCATCAGTAATAACATATTAGCATGTATAAGTTGTCAACATTTTTTATGAGCACTATTAATGACATCAAGTAATGTGATTTTTGTGTTAAAATGTCAAACCTAATAAAGAAACATTAAAAATAAAAGTGAAACAAAACTTTTATAAAAATTTGTTTCACAGTGTGATTTGTTGTCGTCCGATTCGTCAATCACAAACTCCATCATTGGGTTCATGTTATTTAGCGACATGTGAAGAACTCTTTCAAAATGTATGTTTGCGACACTTTGTGCATTTTTAAAGTTCATGAACCACTTTTTTGCTTTGAAACTCTCCCTTAATGGAGGTATTGTGACATCTATCATCTGTCGACATTTTGTTCCCAAACTACGGCAAGGTTAGGCAAGGTTTGTACATTTAGTACAATCTAATGCGTTACATTTCTGCGCTAAAAATATTGTGATAGATTTGTAGATTTGCTTTCTTGTTTTTCAACTTCATTGAAGTGAAATAATCTATGGCAGCAATCTAGCAACAGACATTTTGGAAAATCTATTTGCAATCATTTTAGATGACGCCCTGGCAGTTTGTCTTGGGAGAGGAGAGGAGAGGAGTAAAGGATAATTGTCTGTAGTCCAGTAAAACCCAGCATAACTGCCACCACACTTGAGTGAGCTTACAGCCGGCAGATCCCAGGGCCTGGGGAAGATAGAGCAGTTAATGTTCCCTTTTATTTTTGTGGATGTGTCACTTGTATCTCAGATTTATACTATGATACAGCAATTTCGTCCAAACAGATGGATAATAGTGTCAACGAGAGGAGGAGAGAGAAGACGGCGTTTCTTTTATCGAGTTTAGCGCAGATTGTTTGGAGGAGACGGTCGAGGCCGTTCTCTCTTTCCCTCTTAATCTCTCTAATCTCAGCGGCATTAAGCTTGATCATTTTTGTTTGAAGGAGCAGAACGTGGCGGTAATGGCGTCCTAATAGCCAGCGCTGGGGACACAAATCCGGCGGCCCTGTTTTCTGCTGTGCCTCCATAAGCACCTCTGATTTATTGCTCTCTTTATGACAGAGAGGAAAATGATGTGCTGCAGGTATATATCAGCGCAGAAAAGGAAATTGAACGCAGATATCATCTTGTCAGATGGTTAATGCTCTTCCCCCTGTCACATTCGATAGCGCCAATTTGGAGAATCCTGCAGAGGTAAAAAGAAGACAATTAACAATGACAGAGCGGTAATGGATGAGCCCATAAAATGAGGCTGCGGGCTGCAGGATGTTTTGTATGATTTCCACATGAGATAGAGCCACGGGTACATGCTAGCTACGCCGGCATTAACTCCAGACCCCCCCTTCTCGCCCCCATCGGCAGGGACGGCGTCCCTCTGGGTAAAAACAGACCGTATATCGGTGCTGAAAGGGTCATGGGATGCAGTCGCTCTCCTCTGAAGGCACCGTATTGCTTCATGTGAATGCTATGTAATTAACATAATTATCGAGCACTTGTGGGAATCAGTGGGTTTGGTAAGTCTGTTTGCCATTACATCGATTTCCAATGGAGTATCAACTAAAACATCAACTCACCGTAAATCCATGTGTCAGATGTTATGGGATGGATCTAGCATGAGGGCTAAATTATATGAAGGTCAGGCAGTATTTTAACTCGCACTCTGAGACCGCTGTAGACTACAAACTGCTGTATGGTTCCTCTTAGGGGCCGTTTACATGATGTTTTCAGCCAAAAACGGGAAACTTTTATGCGTTTTGCCTGTTCGTTTACACGACAACGAGGTTTTGGGGACTGAAAACCCATATTTTTGAAAACAGGTTTCAAAGTGCAAGTTTTTGAAAATGCCACTGTTATCGTGTCCGTGTAAACACCCAATATGGTTGATTTTAAAGGCAAGCGCGAACAAACATATACAACAATGGCGTAGTACATGGTACTGTTGTTGCTGCTCAAGAGTTTGCTAACGCCTCTTCAGTAAAGTGTGGATTTACTTCACCAATATTACAACCAACAGCGGAGACGCATCATATACAACATATAATCGTCACTTCCCTACAGGTACGGTTTACTAACAAGGTGACAGCGCCAACTACTGGCCTGGCATATGTAATACAGCGTTTTTGGCCGTTTTCGTGGATATGTGTAAATGCGAATCGTTTTGAAAATGTCGTATACGTGAAACTTTTTAAAAACGCAAGGGAAAAACTTTTCCATTTTTGACTACATCGTAGTCATGTAAACGTAGCCTTAGATCGGGTGTTCACCAGCTCTGCGATCTTGCTTTATCAAATGGTATGAACCCAATTTTGAACAGTAAAAACATGAAGCAAGTCCCTCAGTAAGTCTTCTGTAAGAAGCTAGCAGCCTATATATATGAATGTAGCAAATATTTAACTCAAGGCAACATTCAAGATCATTTCTTGTATTATTAACAAACACTGGATTTAGATAAATTACTTTTGCATGTATATTGGTGATTAAAAAGTAAGGTGTGATTAAGCAACAGTGATTATTGTAAATGGACTGCACTTCAAAATTGTCTTTTTTTTCAGTCAAGGCTGAAACTACTTATAATTGGGGGCCAAATGTAAATTTGGGGGGAGGGGGGGGTGCAAAAATTCCCTACATTGGTCAGGACAGGACAAGAACCCACTGTTTTACCAGAACGGAAAAGTCAAGCTACTTTTACACGTGAAACGACAGCGTCAGTCATCTTTAAATATATAATGGTTTGTTAAAGCACTCAAGTGTCAGCGCTAAAGTAAAAGATGTGCCCTTTCAGAGGTGAAAAACGCTGAAGAACATGCAGAGCGATGATAGGCCTGGCATTTCTTTGCACCATGATGCCTCTAAAAACGTTTTAGAAGAGTCTCCATTTGAGCTACAGCGAGGTTTAATGACTTTTCTGCTCCAGAGAAGCTTATTGTTCCTGTCTAACAATTTACGGCAGGCTCCAGTGCGCAGGGAATGGGGGGGGGGAATCTGCACGCTAAATGTGTTTTGTGATTTAAATGGTAATTCCATTCAAATCAACATACTTTTGGCACCTCATGACCTTTTCGTGAAATGAATTCACGCCACTCAACTTTGTCTTGTGGCATTTAAGAACCACAGAGCCAAAAGCTAATTGCCAGAATTCAACTGTTCGTGGAGGGTCTCGTCATTCGGGCCGTGGCGCCGCACCCGATGCGATTCTTTAATTTGATTTTAATGCGTCCCTCACGCCTACAGGGGTATGATGACTTTGATAATGATTCAGTTGTCATCATCCCACAGTGAACTCTAATACTGGGACATGTTAATTGCTTTTGTGACATTCAACTCATTATGGCCGGTATCATTCTTCATGCCCTGGTCTGAATTGCGATGAACCCAACTCTTAGTTTTTTTTTACCACAATGCACCATTCAGGCTTCATATTAGGCATCCGCGAGGAGACACATAAGTCTTCTTTTAAGAGGATTTTGAAGCGCTCACCCCAAAGGGCAGTAAATGGAAAAGTGACATGGCTCGTGCTCTTGTCTATTTAACTTATTCAGTTCTTCTGTTATATATATTCTGCTTGGAACAGCGGGGTTACTTTCCTCCAGGGTTCACAAGGCCAAGCTCTTTCATTTCAACAGAAAATTGTTTCTTAGGATTTCAATCTTTGGCTGCTGGATATGACAAAACACAATATCAAGAACACTTATGTTTCTTATCTGCCATATTTTCAAGGAATAAATAAAAGATCAGTATAAATCTGAGTCGAGAGACGTGCAGTTTGAGTTTGAGAGAGGGTAGTGCTCTGAGAGTCTGTGCATGCTGGTTTGGCCCGACAGGACCGGGTCAGATTTACCTCTGCTCAGCAAACCAGCGGCTCGTTTGTCATCCTTGAAAATCAATTAGTAGGTCACTGATAGCAGAAAGCAGATGGAATCTCCTTCCTGTGTGGACACAAATGGGCTGTATAAAGGAGAACAGAAAATATGCATCCTTCACTATCTTTTCTCCCCACCAATATAGGGACTTTCTATGTAACATCTGCCAGCTGTGGTATAAAGTAGGCCCCATATGAAAGTGGACTAAAATAGAAGTAAGGTATTTTCTGTGAATGTGCGAGACTTCTGATTCATTAGCCTATAGGGTAGATTACTTACAGATTGCAGTTTGTTACTGATTACAGATTACATGGTAAAAACTGTATTTAGTAACATAATTTAGGTTACTCATTTTAGGTAATGTAATCTGACTACATTTTAGATTACTTTTTTTAATCAAACTTATTTTAAATTTACCATTGAATGTACCATATTGATATAAAAAAATCAAAGAGAAAGAAAAAATTAATTCAATTTTTCGATATTAACTTCATAAAATGCATTAATACATCAAATGAACTTAATGTAAGAACTGCAGTGGGTTTGCGAGTTCTTTAAATCTTAAAAATCTAATCTTAACACTAGGACACTAAATAAAATATACATTATGTATTTACCTGCATGTCAATGTAACCACTAACATGCGAATTGTGATGTTAAATTATTGAGATATGAACTTCCTCAGAGATATTCCATGTCAAAGGGGTTTGGCTGACAAAAATGTTTGGGAGTCCCTGCATTATATGAACAAACATTAATAAACCAGAAAATAACAATGACATTACGCGACAAAAGTCTTCAAGGTTTGAAATATTTTTGTCCAGACTTCCAGAACCAACAGTGACTGAAGGTCACTGGATAATGATGAAGACATAGTGCTTCACAGCTACATCAGTGTTTAGTAACTTGCACAAGTATTGTTTCATACATAGTGTAATTGCTTGTGTGGTGCTTTTTTTTCACCCATATTCAGAAGCATGGTTTGCAAATTTACCACGACATTTGTGAATATAGTCACAAACGCTGAATGGTATGACAGGAGGATTTTTTTTTAGAAAGGACAATTTAAAAGAGAAAAAGAAGAATTACAGAGAATTAATAAATTATAAATACTTCACTCCCATTGTTTGAACAATATGTATTCACATAATCCATAAAAAGCAACTGTAATCGGAGTATGAGCATTTTAAGTACTTAATTTTTGGAATCTGATTACATAATCTAGATTACATGTAATCAGTTTTACCCAGCATTGCAGGTAAATAACTAAAAGAATAACAAAGAGCAGTAAATAAAAAAATAAAAGCGATTGTGCCACAAACATGAAAAAGCAGCTTTGAGCGCCGAGCTCGCAAACTCTTTAAATAGATGGGAACTCAAAACACACAAAATGATTTTACTGACAGTGCACTACCAAAGACGTCAAATAAAATAAATGTCATCTCTCGCAGCATGATGTAGTGAGGAGTTTGACTCTGAAATGAAATGGGCTGGGCTCCTGAGTGCCCACCTCACGAGTAATTCACCAACACTTGATCTACATCATATTTGCTGGAAAAGGTCCTATCGACTGGTTATTTTTTCTGGAACGCCAGGGTGCTGTCAGAGGTCAGAGAGAGGCGCAGTGTATGGGATTCAGGTGCCACTGTCCCGCTGACAGTGATGCATTGCTGTGCTCAGGGGGTCACATATCTGTAAACATGCATTATAAAATCCCAAAGACAAATGTGAGAGACTGACCTGAGAGCGAGCGAGCGAGCGCGTGTCAAGGGGCAGAGATAGCGCTCTTGTTGCAAATGAAGAGGGTCAAGTAATCAAGCTCAGTTGGGCTTGTGTGTCACTCCCATTATCTAATACCGTCTGAAATGATCAATGAGCTAAAATAAAATGATCACAAGCTAAAATAGGCTCCCTAATGAAAATGGACTGTGTTTTAACGCATTCTTCTCGATGTCTCTCTGTGTCAGAGCGGACAGGGCGATGCCGCAGGCCGCTAACAAGCCCTAACAGCCTATTTCAGCCGAGCACACAGATGCTCTCTCACGCTCACTTGAGCAGGGTCACTTAACCATTCAAGTGGCATATCCACTGACCGGCAATCTCTCGACACAAATAACACTAGCTACGACCAATAACTACACATCTCTACCTGCAGAACCATGACACCTTCACTCTCAAGCCCAGAAAAGAACAGATTTTTAAAAAGAAAAGAAGCTGACATTTTTAAGATCGGTTATATCAGTGGAACAGAAAAAGTGTTTTTATTTTACATGGGACGGGTCAGTGCAGAACGCATGGGTCCCAAAAAGGCCTACAATGGCATTAATACCTGAAAGCTTGTGTGATACTGCATTAAATAAATGCATAAAAATGAAAATAAAATTCAATAGTAAAAAAAATTTAAAAAACGGAATTCTCTGCCTTAAAGAACTCTGCATCTCAACATCAGGTTATTGTTTTAAAAACTTTATTTCTCATATTAATCCTTGTAGACAAAATAAAAACAGCACTGTATTTTCGCACATTATGCTATGCTATTAGATAATTCATCTGCTTTTCTTCAATCTTGAAGCAGGTCGAACATAAAGGCACATAAGGCTGAGAACACTGAAGGGCTGTTTTTATGCCGTAATAAATAGCCAGACATTCCTATGGTGGTACCTGAACAGACATGTAAACATGGGAGCAATCTCTCGCTGCAAAGCACCTAATGTATGCTACACTACAAAAACAGGCACTGAGAGGGTATTAATAACTATAAATAGTATAAATATACTTTTGAACGGAACATTTCTGCATTATTACATATTGCAAATAAGAACATTAAATACATCCAGTCACAAAACAGTGCTTACGTGGAGAATGAAATACATGTGAATAGCTGCTTTTCTTTCCAACTAAGAGAATAAGAGAAGAGTTATGTGCTGAAACTTCTGCAAAGTTTAGCTTTTACATACAGGTTCTATTGTAAACAAAGACACTATACACACTATTAAACTCAGCAATTTAACTAATTATTGCCGATTTAAATAAAAAACCCTCACAAAAATCCCTTTGACCACTAAACTTTTAATTTCTACTTAACTTTGCTTTACTGATCGATGAAATAACACTGCAATTGTAATGTGTAGAAATTAAAAGGAAACAAATAAACTAAAGATAAAGAATATGAAAATCAAGCCCACACACATACACACAAGATAAACAGACAGGTTCATATTGGCAAACCCTCTCTCACTCTACTCCACTTCCATGGCGGACACATCGTGCTCGCCGTCTGATTTGTCAGGGAGGCTGGAGAGGGGATCTGGGTCTCCTGGCTTCTTCTCCTCTAAGAGGCTCTCTTCTGCTTGCTGCTCTCCAGGTTCTGCTTTCACATGCTCTGGACTGGCTGCTTTACACTCTAATGAACAAACGAAAGGAGTGCTTGTTAGCAAGATTCAATTCACTGTGAAAAGAGGCATATAATTGGATTTTCATGCACAAAATAAATACAACATAGCTAGATCTAAATTTAGAGAATCGTTATTTATCCCATCATGCCCTAAAAGTGCTCTCTGTTGAAGCATTAAGGCACTACAGACATAACAATATGACTTTCTGTAAAGCTGCTTTGATCCTGTGTGCACTGTGAAAAGCGCTACAAGTCATTTTGATTTGTAAACCACAGTGATATTTGTGGAATATTATTACAATTGTAAAACAGCTGTTTTCTATGTGAAAATATTGTAAAATATCATTTATTCCTGTGATCAAAGCTGAATTTGCAGCATCATTACTCCAGTCTTCAGTGTCACATGATCCTTCGGAAATCATTCTAATATGCTGATTTGCTGCTCATACGAACTTTTACTAGGTTTATATATTGTCAATGTGGAAAAAATTGTGCTGCTCAATATTGCTGTAAAAAATATTTCAGGATTCTTTGATGAACAAAGTTATTTAAATAGAATTTTAATTACTGCTACTTCAATTTAATTTAAGACTCCAATTTTAAGATATAAGGACGCCAACGGCATTTAATACCACCGACTCTGCTCTAGGCGCATCAGAAATGTATCTCGAGGTCACGCGCAGGGTGGGGGGGGCCCCAGGGACTCACATCCACACACCACACACACAATAAGATCCCGCAGTAAACAAAACCCAGCCCTTCAAAAATAATCCGTTAATACCGCGCACGAGTCCTCAGAATATCAGGAGCATCTAACCATCATCTCCTCCTGCTGCTCAGATGAACTCTGGTGGAGATCTGGTACCTGGGGCAGGTGGACAGCTAGACAGGTCTGTCTCCATGGCAACAGCAGGGGGGTCTTGGCTCATCTTGGTTTCTGCAGCGAATTCTGGGAGACGCGGGGCCTGGGGACGTGTCTTCTGGGCCGGGTTCAGAAAATAACAGTAGGCACATCTGAATGCTAAAACAAGCGATAAAAAACAAACTCATCTCATCTGAATGATCCTCAGACACATGAATATGAAAATAAACATGAAGCACATTAATGATTTGTGAACGCATCAGAGGGATGATGCGTTCGCACTTGTTTACATTCAAAAAAGTCCTCTTCTGGTTTAAAGCGCTCAGTGACTACATTTTTCTCTCAAACTCACCAATATATTCAAACTCCTCCTTTAAAGCCATGCCATTATGAGACGAACACTGCTGGCATATCAGAGCGTATCTGCAATGAAAAGAGAGAAATTATTCAAACTGAAACGCTTAAAAAAAAAAAAAAAAGTCCAAGGAGTAAGGACCAGAATACAGAAAAATTGACCATATTCGTATTCTTAACAGATGTTACTGGTCTCATAAATCTAGCTTAGCCTTCACAACTCAAAGCTTCAAACACGTCCATCACCAGACATTTAATCAAGCGTAAACCCCCGCAAAACAAGCTCACCAAGGCTGAATTTATTGATTAAAAAAAAATATAAAAAAAATACAAAAAAAAAAAACAAAAAAAAAAGAAAGAAAAAATTAATACGTAATACTGTAAAATATTTGCACATTTTACCCAACTGTCTTCTATTTTAATATATTGTAAAATGTAATTCATTCCTGTGATGCAGAGCTTAAATATGTTCAGAAACGGTAATACGTTTTTTTCTTTGATGAATAGAAAATTCAAAGAACAGCATTTATTTGAAATAAAATATATATTATATATATATAATATATATATATATTTTATTTTTTTTTAAATAAATTACTCTGATCAATTAATGATCCTTGCTAAAACAAATTTTGTTAGTGTATATATTATTTAAGAAAGAAAGGTTTTCTACCTTCAAAGGGTACGCCTTGATTAATCAGCCCATTATAAAAAAACAAGGATATTTTTTTTAGATGCGTTTCATTTCATGCACGGCAAACTAAAATGACGTTTAGGCAAGTCACAGTAACATTCTCAATAATAATAGCGCTTTTATATATATATATATATATATATATATATATATAGAGATATATAATATATATATATATCTATATATATATATATATATATTATATAACCTGATAAGGAAAAGGCCTGAGAAACAATGTTTTAACGTGCAAATGTATTCTCATTACGGAAGTGAAATGCATCCAAATTTTTCAGGTGATTTTATTTATTTTTATTCAATATGTAATGCAACCAAACTGATATTTATTCTCTGAGCTTGGCTGAACTGAAGCTGAACTTCTCTGTATTATATGGTGATCTTTCTTTTTCAGAAATCACATCACACCTTGATTTTGTCAGTGTAAAGAATATACATATGAGTTTCACATAGCCATTCACCTGTTCGATGTCCATCACCATAGGACTCCATGGACCTGTCCATGGCACCCGCTGCTCGGGGGGGAAGAGGGTATGGGCCAGCGGAGGACCTGGAGGGTGCATTCCTGCAAACACACACACATGTGTCAGTGCGCTCCTCAGACATGTGACGGCATCTGTGGCTCAGTGCTGCATGGCCGATGATGAATGATAAGAGGAACAGCTTTTAACAACGACACTGATATGGACCTCCCTCCTCATGCCCGCTGTGATCCACACTCATAATTAATATAATTTAACATCAAGAGCAATCATAGCGAGAAGACTGGTCATTTCTGCCAGACTTGGCGTAGTCAGGAATCCCTGCTGCTTACTCATTTACCGGCATATGGAGACGCCGCAGTGGACCAAGGTGCTTTTCACTTCCACTTACTTCCTAAAGGTGTTTGCTTGAACAGGACCCAGAACTGTTTGCACATAGCAGGGCCTGTGTCACCTGTCAGTCACTGCTAGCAGATGTTAGTAGTCGACTGCATGGGGATAAATAAAATAGCGCTATCCATCCAAAAGATAAAGACTGCGACTGCTCCCGTGTTATTGCAGCATTAGTTTTGCACTATTAAAACATTTATTAATATTCTGAATTAGCATTTACTTTTATATTTTCAGATTTCATTTTAAATTTAAATTTAAGTTTTAGTACTTTTGCTAGGCATTTGTCGTTTTTGTTTCTTGTATTTCTATACGGTTTTAATTCATTCCATTTCATCTGTGGTCATTTTAATTCTTCAACTTTCAGTTAGTTGCCAAGGCAACATTTTTTGATTTATGACTGGTCAGTTTTGTCCCTTAAACAACAACATTACAGATCTGTGATGAAAAACCATTAACAGCCCTTCTATGACAAGAAAAGCCAATCAGATGTTTAGTGAGGGACATGAGACGCACCCATCGCTGGGCCAGGCGTGCCAGCCGTGCCAGCCGGGGTTCCAGGCCTCCGGATCAGACCATGTGGGGTTGATGTAGACAGACCTTTTTCAGGTGGCCCTCCCGGGGCAGAAAGTGGAGTGGGGGGGGCCGAGGGGGCAGGAACGGGTGGAGGACGTCCAGTAGGACGAGGAGTCACATGCCGCTGACGCAGTTCTGAGAAGGAAATGACATGATTCTGACAGTGAAATATGACACCTGATAAGCTGAAGTCTACATCTGGGATTGCTAACCCCACAGCCCCAATTGGGGTGATCTAGAGTAGAGCCCGACCGATATGGGTTTTTGGGGGCCGATACCGACATTAGGGCGTAAAAAAAGGCCCATATAGATATATCGGCCGATATTATTTGTGTATATAATGGTACAGTACCAGTCAAAAGTTTGGACACTTACCATTCTGGTCCAAACATTGAATGTTTACTATATATAGAATAAGTTATACATTAAACAGACGAATATATACAATTAACACATTTGGCAATGTCACTCAAATGGTGATCAATACACTTATAATGACCTGACAAAAGATATGTAATGTGGAGGCAGAGCATTTAATAAAATTTATTATCCAAAATGAGTCTGACATTGGTGTACTGAACATTAAAGTTGAAGTTTATTCAACTTTAATTCATTTAAATTCCATTCAACTTTATTCCGTCGAAGTTTATTTCACTTCGGAACGTTCATTCACGGATTTGCGCTACTGTCTTCACAAACAGACGAAACTTACTAGAGTAGTGTGACATAATATACCTCTGTAAATGAATATAAATTCACGTCTCGCGCACTTTAATGCACTTTAAATGTAACGTGTGCATTCCCTTGGAACTGTAATCATGGCGGAATATCATGTGAAGTCCACTTCGCAGGGCACTTACGGTCGAAAAAACAATGCTTGAATGCTGCTGCCTGAACAAAAGACCTCCGTACTGACGGTGGACTGGTGTCACCATTCGCGATACGCGTGGCGATCTCCACCAAATTGGGGATCCTCGCTGGGAGCACTCGCGGACGCCACCTCGGCGTTGGTCGCCCCACGGGATCGCTTAGATCGGTCTGGGAAGAACCGCGAATTTAACGCCCTAACTCCGAACCCCGGGGGCATCGACGCGGGGGGGGTGGTCTCATTCGAAACGAGGGCCGTGATAAAGTACACCGAGCATGTTCGAGAGGGTCCTCGAGCTGAAGGGATCCCCCGAATTTTGTGCGGATTCACCGCACCTTTACGCGAGTTTAAGTTTCAATGGTTTTTAATAGACTTAAGCTTTAAAGCGTTTCATACAGGCCGAAGTACCAAACAATGGATCATGCTCTGCTGGACACACTAAGTAATTACACCATTCAGAAGCATTTAATCTGCGTTATATGTTCTGTAAATAAAATGTTCATATCAGCGGCATATTAGCCGATACCGATATATCGGCGACAGGCTCTTATCGGCCGATAATAAGGCTTCTATTAACATCTAAACGTATATGGTGGGCTCTAATCTAGAGATGGAAAAATAACTCATTTTTTTTTTTTGTATTAAACAGAACCCTGCCGTTCAACGTCGCTATTGATTTGTGGCTTTTCTTTCATCAGCAAGAATTATTTATTTATTCATTCACTTTTTAACGCCATGCCAGCACCCAGGTTATTTTCATGGCGATCTCTGAATAAATTATACAAGGTATACAATTAACAAAAGGTTCTAAAAGACATTTCAGATGTACACTAGACAAAAATTCTAAAATACATTCAGGTGATTGATTACATTTTTTTTATTTCTCAGAGGAAAGAACACGTATTCCAGATACTGCAACAAGTTTATTGCATTCTGATGAAAGATTGAAAAAAAAATGCATAAGAATGACATGAACATGGGTCAACTGTGAGTTGATGAGAGGGGGAACAGATTTGATTGCTCACCTTGGCCTTGTCTTGGAGTCGCAGGTGGGCCAATGGGTTGAGCCTCTATCTCCTTCAGAGAAAACCAAACACAAACATTAATATTTGCACATTTAATGGAGTCATTTGCAGATTTCATTATAATAAGGTACCTACAAGCTTTTTCTTAGAGTCAGGGTCAAACCGTTCCAGAATCAGCTTGGCATTTTTGTAGGTTTCAGTTTCCATTACCTGCTCAAGCTGTTTGAGAAAATATTACAATCACATAATCACAATTACATTAAACAGTGATACCCTTGCTGGTCTTCAATCGCAGCCCCTTGTTATGCCTCCACCAACCCTCTTTCTCACACGCACCAGTCCAGTAAAATGACGGCCCTGCCCTGCCGAACCCCAGACTACACACAGGACCGGATAACTTAAAACACCATAACCGCACACACCTGAAAATGAAAAAGACATGTAAACGAACACACCAGTGCCATTACTACCCGTACCATGTCAGGCAGCAACCCCCCCCACCACAACGCACCAAACAAACACACCCACCCTGCGCCATAAAAAGACACTAGAGTCCAACACAGAAAGGTAAACATACTGAATAGGAATCATTACAAAAGAAACAAATCACAGGAAGCACTACAATGGCAAGGCAGTGTGACAAACAACCACCACAAGAACCCCCCCACCATTCCATATTATACGACAACCGCTGAGACCTTCAGAATGAACGCGGACGCACGCAAGACACCCACCCTTTATCCGCGCCCCACCCTCTTCTAGTCCTAAACCATCACTAACACACACTATGAAAGTTACAAGCCAAGTCCGTGAGCAAAGCCTTTGCAACAAAAGCGAAAGTCTCTTTGAGACCACAACAACTAAAAAAACAAACGCACATGTCTCCATTGATTTCAGATTATTTATGAGCAGAAATTATCTCTTTCTCTCACTGACAGCAGAGGGCCACAATATGACAAAAGGAAAACAGGACGTTGTTGTGCTGCTAACATTAGCATACGGCTAACTAGCGCACAGGGGAAGATGGGAGCACACGGTCTGCGTGCATTTACTAACTCGCACAAAATAAAAGATCCTAACATATGAGAGAGAGCGCCTCCACTCTCTATACAGTTGTGAAAACAGACAGAAAAAAAGACACAAACTAGGCCAAAATGAACTACACAACAGGAAGTGACATTCAAAGACAGACACTGCTACTGATTACTCACTATTTTCTTCTTCTCTGCTTTCAGCTCTTCTAATTTTTCATCTAAGATGCAAAAAATTAAAAGAACAGAAAAATGAATGTGTAGATACGATTAATGCTACTGGCTCATTATAATAGACTGACCTCATAATGAAATCAAACATAAAATCAAGTTCAGTAAGAATTTCTTACCGTTTCTCTCCGTTCGTCTGTTGTATAACACAATCAGCAGTTTCCTCAGCAGCCAAACTCTGCAAATGGGAAAAGAAACTCATTTATAAAGTCATCATGATAATTTGGATATTCACGCATATCAAAAGATTCAAGTAACTTGAATCAAAACCAATCTTCTATCACTCTGAATTCAAAAACTGAACTTTAAGTACTTACAACAGAGGAAATAGCAAGAATGGTGACGCCACTATTAATTTTCCTATCATCCGCTCTGGGATGTACCACACATAGACGACTGTACAGGCTATCAAGTACAGCAGGGCTGAGTACAACAGCAGTCTGTAAACCCATAACTTCAGCTGCTTCTGGTTCTTCTCTCTGTATTCCTCAAGGGCCTGGACATCCTGAGGGAGATCAATTAAAACACTCCATTAAAAACTCCATGAGGCCAGGAATTAGTAAGTTGCATTCAAACAGCAGTAGAAATACTGCTCAGATATGGAGTATAATTCATATTTAATTACATTTCTACCAAAATTACAACAAAAATGTACTTAGTATTGAATACTAAGCCAAAAGTTCAAATATATTTCAGAAAAATGGCAATGAATAAAACTGTGCATGCAAGTCCTGTCAGTAGAATGCACAGACATACAGGAGTATGTTTTCAGCAGGATCAGATAAAATAAAAGCATGCATGATAGCTTAAGGACACCAAATTACTGTAAAACTTTCAAATATCGTGCACCATACAGAAAGTATGGAGGGAAAAGTTGTTTTGTCCAAACTTGAATCAAATCCCCATGACCTAAATACCTAAGGCAGAACTTGAGAGACGGGCTCTAATCAGAATCAGAATCAGAATTTAATTTAACTGCGCACTGATCTAATCTTGTCAAGATACAAATCAGGTCAAACGTGTTTAATTCACATTTTGAAGTCACAATTAGAAGTCTTTGGTTCTAAACAGTAAATATACAACCGAGTTATTTGCGCAATACTCAAGCTCTAAGATATGGCAACTGAACAGACCTCTCTCATTGAGGTAGTACTGTATAACCCCAATCCTAAAATATTTAATGACAGTTACACAGTGCCTTACTGCAGCAGACATTTGTGTCTGTCTGTAACCTTGTGTTATTCTGAGTCACAACTGAACCTAAAATAGATAGATAAATAAATACATAAATAAATACACCAGTTCAAACATTACCATGGCCTAATTGCACAAGAACACCTTCAATGTCAGAAAAGTATAACAGACAGAATGAGTGATGTCAGGAAATGGTTGAGTGTAGTTGTATACCTTATCAAGGCGCTCCAAGACCTCTACAGTGGTTGGCTTTGCCTATGGATGGATACAGTACAGTTAGTAACAATAAAGCAAGCTGGGAGGAGGTACAAATGGACAAAATTGCGAAGTTTCTCCAATTAGATTTCTACAGTATATAGCATGTTATATTAATATCAAATCACTCTTAATTATGAAACTTTTGAAGGAATAGTTCACCCAAAAATTAGAAACTGCTGTAAATTTACTCACCATCATGCCATGCAAGACTGGCATTACATCACTTGCTCACCAAAGGATGCTCTGCAGTGAATGGGTGCCCGTCAGAATGAGATTCCCAGCAGCGGATAAAAACGTCTTGTGAAAATCAAGCATCAAAAGCAGTCCATAAAAGATATAATCAAATATGTCCGTGGATTTTGATGCAGGATGTGATTTTGATGGACATTTTCACTGGAGGAAGCGTTATTATGGATTACAGACTTCTATTTTGGCCACAAACGACAGTTTAAAGTTAAAACACATTAACAATACATTTGTTTCTTCCAAACATGCAGCTTTTTCCCTCAAGACTACTTGGATTATTGTGATGTTTTTATCAGCTGTTTGGACTCTCATTCTGACGGCACCCATTCACTGCAGAGCATCCATTGCTGAGCAAGTGATGCAATGCTACATTTCTACACATCTGATGAAGAAACAAACTCATCTACATCTTGGATGCCCTTAGGGTGAGTAAACTAAGTTAATTTTCATTTTTGGGTGAACTATTCCTTTAAGGGCTTTGTAGCATTCAAGAAAGACAACAGCACACCATACGTCTGTGTGACATTTCTATCAAACCACTATAAAATCCAATTGCAGATGTTAACATTAATATTGCATACAGCCCAAGTGTACATCCTACAAGTTGAGTGACTAAAGCACATTTACCCTCCACCGAGACACCACAGCCCCCATCTTGTGAGGGCAGTCCTTCTCTCGAAGCCTGGGTTCTGTTACTCTTGCTACTCCACACCAAACCCAGACACCTGTTCACAATAAAGGTAACAGTTTCTTTCAACAATAACAATATTTAAGTTACGAACAAGATCATGATAGATGTTTTCCACTTGGGAAAACACATGGATTAGAGAATGGATTATAAAACCTCAGTAGGATTTCATTTACAAAACTGTGGATGCTTAAGTCACATTTATTAAAAGTGTGTATGTCTTCAAACAAATGCTACTTGAGTTTTTCCTCAGAGCCAAATACATTTTATGATCCATTAGATTTTTTAGTGGATGAAGTTAGTTCTCCTCAAGCTCACACAGGTGTCTAATCACATTAACCTGCAACATGACCCACTAATGTTTCAATACTTTTAGTCTTAGTATCTCTATTGCTTGGTCATTTCAAACCAAACAAACTTCTTTTTCGACAAATGCTTTGCTTTAAGAGTGTATCTGTGCGATCTTACTTTACAACTCAATTTACGTTTTGTTTTCTGTTGCAATGACATTTGACATTCAGAAATTATGGATTAAAATGCATGTGCAAACGCTTTCAGATCCCACTGTATCTCACACATGCAGGGTTAGATGCATGAGATCCAGTGTTGGGGGTAACGCATTACAAGTACGCGCGTTACGTAATCAGATTACTTTTTTCAAGTAACTAGTAAAGTAACATTACTTTTTAATTTACAAGAGAATATCTGAGTTACTTTTTCAAATATGTAACGCAAGTTACTTTTTTTCCCCAGTGTATTGACTGACAGCTCTCCGGTCCCCATGCTGAGAGAAATCAGATGTTACTGTAGCTCTAAAATAAATATGAATATGCATTAATTCATCTCTCACACAAAACACAGATTCAGCATTCCTCAAAATGAATAAAAATAATGCAACTCAGAATATGACACAAACCTGCAATAATTAAATGTTAAACGACACAAATATGCTTTATGTATTTAATCCCATTCTATTAACCTTTGTTTTTTTCTTCTGTCCTTCGATGATTCAGTTCAACCACTAATAAGCAAAAATTACTCTAGACAAAAATTTGTGTCTTTTTTTTATTGCTGAAGTGTTTTGAAATGTCTTCTTCTGCATTCTACTGTACGGATGTAAATTTACTTTCTCTTCAGCCTGAGGTTTATTAATTTCACTTTTGGTGTGAAAATGCTTTTATATTTGCCAAAAATATAATTTTTTTATTTTAAAAACAAACAAACAAGCCCTGTCCAGATTTAAAAAGTAACGCAAAAGTAACGTAACGCATTACTTTCCAATAAAACATACGTAAAGTAGTTACTTTTTTATGGAGTAAGCAAATTGTAATGCGTTACTTTTAAAAACGTAACCTTTCCCCAACACTGGTGAGATCGTGATATCAAATAGCTCCACACAGCTCACACAAAATGGAGGCTTGAAAAGTAACAAGACACTCATCTACTTTTAAACCCTGCAGGAGTCCTCAAGAGCTCAGATAGTGGGGACCACGCACAACTGGCTTGAGAGTGTTGAACGAGTGGATAGCGACTTGCGAAGATGCTGGAAAGCACCCTTAAAGTCGTTTCATTTAAAACTTTTTGTTTAGCCTCACCCTTCCAGTGTTTTGAAAACAATTCAAACTCTGTCTCTTCAGGAAAAGCCAGGTCGAGTGTGATTAAAAACTACTACTTACTTAAAAAAATAATATAATAAATAATAAAAAAAGGGAATCGCACCGATATTCTTGAAATAGCATAGATTTTCCGACAGATTATGTTTCTCTAATCTCTAACATCAGGAATGCGTTAACGTGCAGCGCAGATCTCAAAAGACTCACTTTGAGAAACCCTAACCCGCTGCTGTCAGATTACACGGCATGCTGTGCTCTCTGTCCCGCACGCGCGGTCATACAGCGTTATTGAGCATAAACACGCCGAAACCCCACACAACAAGAGATCACGGAGGATGCCTTACCCGGATATATAAGCACGATTATGCCAGAAACGATACTCGCGGTATATTCCGCTACTTCCACAGCCTACGTCATCGCAGTGCGACACGGACGGTCCTCCTCTGCGTCACCGCTCTGTCACGTGGTCAAGCACGTGCTCTCTCAAAGCGCGGGAAAATAGAACGAACTTGGCGCCGTGCTTCTGAAGAGTTTACGTCAGGCGGAAACAAATGATTTATTTCAAAAAGGTATATATATTTTGCTTATATTGAGTGTTTTGGGTGAAATAGTTCATTAATAGAAAATAGAAAATCTGCTGTTACTGCGTTTGTAAACGTTACATTGTGTTAAACGTGCTTATAGAACATGTGCTGATAGAAATGTTGCATTCACATTTCCTACATGAGTTATAGTCTAAACAATGTTTATTTTAAATAATGACATTAAAATAGTAGCCTATAATCAATTTAAAAATATGAATGAATGAATGTCCAATCGGTAACACACTTTATGGTATGAATAGACTTTTATGCTATTGACAGTACCAGTAATTGGCTTTGTGCCATACATAACATCAATTTATTCGGATTAAGGAAACGGGACTGTACAATCTACATAGCAAGTATTATTCTGATTATTGTTTTTACTACAGTAGCCTACGTGTAAACTGGCAAAGACACACAACTCACAATTCATACAACTGTTTATGTGTTCACACAATGAAAACAGACACTGGACAGCTGTTCAGTAAGTCACTATACTTTATGACTTCTATGGCTTATTTTTTTTATAGCATGCCTACTTTCTGGAGAAAAGTAGAATTCGAAAGGTCTGCATGAGGTGGTGAAATGTACAGTGCAAATATGTGATGAGCAGTTTGGTTATTTTTTTTATGTAGATTAAGAAAATTAGCCTATACTAGGTGTGTCAGTTCCATTAATTCCCATTCCAAAATAAATAATAAATAAAAAAAGGTGTGAATGTGAATATATAATAGTGATGGTTGTCTTTGTTTAGGTGCTGTATAACACGGCGAGGAGAAAATGTTATGTCCTTGTAGAGAAACAAAGCATATAGGGCATATTAAAGGCTATTGCACCATAATCTTACCCTCAAATGTAGTTTTGCTGATGTAACTATATAACTATGCCTATTTAGGTTCAGTGTGGTTAAATATCAATTAAGAAATACATTTTTTTTAACAAATAAGGCACATTTTTAGGTTAAAATATATTTTTTAAATGTACACAGTAAACAGTGGTAACCTGCCTTTGTTTCATTAAGAAATTATTTATTCATAACACTTAAATTTAGTTTTGTTGATGTAACCTAATGTTTGTTTTTTGTTTTTTTGTTTTTGGTTCGGTGATGTTGCATAATATTTTTAACTTCAAATGAATGAAGCATATTTTAGGTTATTATTTTTGTCAGCTGCTCAGAGCTGAACAGAAACATAAATCAGGACTGTATGTTTTTCCATTATTATAGAGGGGTAGAATGTGCATAACTCTACCATTGAATAATAATTATATTACAGGATTATTGGTTAATCCAATTAATTTTGTTTTGTGATGTTTAATTAGTGCATGGTCTCTGTCATGCATTGATTTATTCATTTTACCATATCCCAATTTGTAATTAATTTAGCTAAATGGATGTCTTAAATTAAACTGGCCTGAAATATAACAAAAGCTATATTATCCCATTCAGCACTTTGCAAAGTACTGATTTGAAATTTTATTTTAAAATAAAAAGGTAGCTATCAGTGAATATTACACGAGACCATTTCAAGACTTCATGTTACAAAAGCACAGCAAATATTTTGTGAGAAAACTGCCAATGCTTCTGATGATTGGTGCTCTTTCTTTGGAATCTGATAACTCTGAAATGGAGAGAGGGCATTCAGCATGAAATCTAGACCTAGCATGTGTGCTAGAACGACCATACTGCCTCAGCTGGAATAGTAAAGATCAGCACCATGGACAGCAACTGTACTTATAAATGTATAACTTTCACAACACAGTGTGAGTAGATTAAATCCAGTGCACAGTGTACTTACATGATGAGGAGCTTTAGCATGTATATGGCTGTAAGGTAATAATGCATCTTCCATAAGTTACTGGAACCAGATGTACAATATGTTTCTATGTCACTGGATCAGAAGTGAACATGATCTAAACAATTCCTGTAAGATATACTGTCATTGTGGAGCCACAAACAGTATTTTATTGGCTTGTGTATTTGTACAAGCTTAGGTTATTATCCTCTGGTAGTGGGGGTTGCTGTATTGCCCACCACTTGTCCCCACAATACATAAAATCTATAAAAGATACATTAAAGGCAGACTGAGTGCATGTATCTATTTATTATGACTTTTCTTATGTCTTTTCTTATTTGTTTCTAAAATCATCACTGAGTAGTGTTTAATACTAAATAATGTAATTGTAAATGAGCTGGAGCATCTCATTAAGAGATTATCTTCATTCATTATCATTCAATATTTTAGCAAATTAAACACACTGATAGCAAATTACACACACACACACACACACACACACAGTCTGTCCTTCTTTGAAAGATGCACACTTCAGAAGTATGTTGTATTGTATAGGCAATGGGACTCTGTTTGCTATTGCTTATTAAGGAGTTCAAATATACAGTTTGCTTTAGTTTTACTCAACCCAATACACTTTGAAATGCCTTCAAAAAAGTTATTTATTTGCTGTGACTAATTAGAGCTGATTCAGACATCTCAGGTTTAATATCAATATTTTCTCTAATAGGGGGTCTGTTTGTTTTCAGTATGAATATTGATTACAATTGTGTGATATAAAGCATTTGGTCATTTCATTTTGAAGCAAAACTACATCCGCTGGAAATCTGCAAAAATGATCATGCATTGTAAATATTTGTGAGTATTTACATACATGTCATTGACCACTGTCAATGGGACTCATTTAAAGCAAGAGACTGCACTCTCTTGTTTCAGTCAAATGGAAAGTAACAGCGAGACTGACAGACTGCTCATGAATTAGCGCGCAAAGCTGCTGCACTTCTCGTAGAGTAACAGCTGTCAAGAACATTACAGTGCAACAATATCTCTACGTGTTTAATATAATGAGGTGCCAGTATAGGGTACAATAATTATATTATTTCTTAGAAATCCGATAAATCCGCGAAAGTGTGATGTCATTTCAGGCAGGCAAAATAATTCGCAGTTCATTTAATCGAATGTAATTAAAAACAATCCTTCGTTATTATTGCGACAAAAAATAAGCCTATACTCATGGCGCCCTGCACATTGAACTCATGGCTTTGCTGTAGTGACGGTCTGTAGGTCTGTTTGGCGATTAAATGATGCGTACTGCTAAAATGAAACTCGTTCATTAGGTTACTTCATTTGAAAATGTCGTCAGTCAGACAAAGGGTTACATTTATGGTTAATTAAGGTAAGATTAAGTAAGGCGGAATGAATAGCGTCCCACTACACTCTAAAAA
>JADLZN010007264.1:47639-67639 GCA_018155175.1 Sinocyclocheilus anophthalmus | reverse complement strand
ATTGGATTTTTTTGTTTCATTGAAATATTGATTTTAAAAGGAAGATCAAAAGACCTCCGTGAAAAAATGTACTAATAATACATTGAATTTACGTGTATTTATTATTGTTCCGAATTTAGACGGGACAAAAAACTAAATTATTAAGTTAAGTAATAAAAAGGTGGGTGAAGTGGACATTTGTGAATCAAACGTTGTAGGCCACATCTGTAACATTTGATTTTGAATTTGCTCGATGCTTTCAGTTAAAACTGCAATTAGCTATTTGCAACGTGCACAATGATAACGATATTAAAATTTGCGTTTTAAATATTTATTTTCCAAGAACAACACCATCAATAAATAACATAATATACATTTTTATATTGCACATTTTTATCAAGTGAAAATATGAAAATTCATACAGTCGGCAATATGTAAAATACAGAGACGTAATGTACAGAGTTGTGTTTCACGGCAACCCTTGGGAGAGGAGCAAAACACTGGGATTTTAGTATGTCATTTATTGAACAGACGGCAGCCAGCCCCGCGCAACAACTCAGTAATATTAAAAAAAAAATCTGTTTGTTTGTTTTGTTTTTATTTTATTGTTTTATTTGATTTGAAATGGAAACAGCAATGCAATGTGCTTTATATACAATGAGTGATATTTTTTGCTTTCAACATGATTTCAGGCCTAATATTTCTTCTTTTTTTAAATCGTTCTGTAGTCTGGTGAATTCATGTCAGATTGTTTAAGTACCTAAAACAATTGTGTAATCATACATTAGATAAATATCCAGCCAGTCACATAAATTAAATAATTTTTTTTTTAAATGTAAGAAGGGTAAAATCTGTGACGCTAATCATTTCGAGTGAAAGTCAAAATTTTGGTTTAATACAATTTAAACGTGACTATGCGTGTTATGACAAAATATCTCACCATTTGATCTGTACAAGTGCTATTTTGCTATTTTTAAAATGTGGTTTTATGTAAGGCAGAATTCCGCCCAGTGACAAAAAATATATATATATGTATGCAGACAGAAATGCATGAGCAATTTGTCTGAAGTTTGGGGTTGTGTGGATAATCCCATTATATTGTGAGTGAAGAGTCTCTACTGGGAGTATTATGGAAATATCGGTTTGGATTTAATGAGACTGCTCGCATCAGCGGAACATCTCTGAGAGAAAAGTCTACCCAGACCGGCCAACGTTCCAATAAGAAGATTGGAAATAGGACTCGGTGGTCTTTTTTTTTTAAATAATAAAAAAAGGAATTCTCAGGTAACGAATACCACGTTTAATACTGTACAATCTACACACCGAGAACAATGCGAAATGCTCAAGGTCTTTTATCTATCTTGTCTAATGACTTCCCACAGCGGGTTGTTATGCTTTGACAGCGAGTCTCAGAACGGGAACTTTCTTACATTTCCACATTCAAAGGAGGTCCATCAAGGTACATGATTGGCAATTTTCGTCATAATCTTCACATTATTAACAGCAGAATTGACATTGTAGCAGTAGTGCAGGTTTTATGCGCCACACTCCTAGATCAGGGAGAGTCCCTCGAGCAGCAGCACTTTCAGAATAGCATCATTATCTTACGCCTGGTCCCTTAACCGATGCTAAAGTGGCACAACCAGTGTATATTCTCTTTACTGTGGTCCAGTCTAATCGAAAATAATATTTGCATACAGTTGTAATAAATAAATAATATTAAGAATAAATAAAATAATTAGGCCTACTATAATAATAATAAACCTACTCATATTTAAAAATCAAATAAAAAAATGACCGTTTTGCTCATTCTGTAACGCACTGTTTTAATACTGTGTTGTGACACGTTTAAAAGGCCTTCGATTTCCATAACAGTGATTTTTTTTAGATTTTGCTTAATATAATGTGCGGCGTACAGGCTTGCTTACTGGAATGCAATGCTGTCCCTCAATTTAAAAATCTAATAATAATAATGCATGTGCTGCAAATGAAGCAGTTGGCCAGTCCTAAGCTATCTATTGAGCGCGCTTTCTTCTCTCTGGTCCGGTGAGGGCACCGCAGTTTTGCTGAGAACTGCTGCCGAGTATGGCAAAAATCCGCTCTCGGACCTCTGCCCTGTCGCTGTGCAGGTGAAATCAGAGCTGGTGCTCCTGGAGCCCAGTGCGCTGGCGGCCTGACTGCTGTGGCAGCTGAGACATGAGCACGGCCCGGTAACTGAAGGCGCACTGACTGCCGCAGCGGCCGCCGCCGCCGCTGCTGCAGCCGCGGAGCTGTTCAAACCTGCCGGTGACTGGTATAGTCCTGGATGCCGGAAACTACACAACAGCTCTGGGCGCGAATATGGATGAGAAAGCGCACGGAAAGTATCAAGGGGACGTATAGAGGTAGCAAAAGGTGAAGAAGCGGCTCCTGAGGCGGCTGCCGCGGCAGCTGCTGCCGTGACACCGACATGGGGGTAATAGTGCAGTGGCATGTGGGGATGAAAAGGGTAAGGCAGACTTCCGGTGGCGGCCGCGTGCGTCATCATATAGGTGTAGAAGCTGGGATCGGCGGGATGTGGCCAGGACATGGCAAGCCGCTGCCGCTTGTCCTTCATTCGTCGATTCTGAAACCACACCTACACGCAGCCACAGAAATACACAGGTAACAATTAGGGATCAGGTGAACAGGGGCGAGAAGCGAGAACAAAACAATTAAACACTACCGTTTAGCATGGCCAAACAACCTCAGGACCTAAGCATTTCAAATAGTTTTTGTAAAGCTTTATGATCAGATGATAATTTGCGTCATTTACGAATCGACCAATAATTTTGTAAACCCTTTGGACGGTTTTTGTGGCTAATAGGTAACGTGAGCATGCACAGATGAAATGAGGCAGGTTTTTGCATCAGACAAAATAAAATAACAGATTTACAGTTATGTATGCTTAATACAACCCATATCGATGTGTACAGACTACACCTTCTCTGTAAACAATATCTAGGACAACGGATTCATTTTTTAGAGTGAGAATGTCCATATACAATTGCGTTATTTTGTTTTGTTTTGTAATCTATGCTGGTGGCTGTGAAATGTTAATATTAGCTAAACATTACAAATTAGGAAATACATATTTTATCTTGTCTGGGAAAAAGTAAACAAAATCAGACCGATACCTTTATTGTTGTTTCGGGTAAGTTTAATGAAGCGGCCAGTTCACATCTCCTGGGTCTTGAGACGTAGTTTTCCCTGTAAAATTCTTTCTCCAATCTTCCAATTTGTTCTCGGGTAAACGCAGTCCGGTACCTCCTCACCTGGTCCGCGCTCGAACTGCTGGAGTTACTGAAGGAACCGTTCATATTCGACGATGAACTTGTATTGGAGGTTCCTGAATTACTGTCGGAAAAACCTAAATCGGATAATGGAAGACATAAAAGACAAATGTGTAAACATTTTAAACATGCATATTAGTTTTTTTATCACTTTGATTTGTGCATTAAAATAAAATACACAAGCACGTAAAATAATATGTGTGATTGTATTTATAAATGTATAAATGCAATTCAGCTGAAATATGTTGGGATTACATTTAACTTTATTTTTTCAATCAAAATGATTTTAAACCAAAAATAAAAGCCTCAGAGCATCAACAATTAAAGACAAACGCATTCACTGGTTTATATATATAATTTTAACACTGCAAAATTCATGCAGGGCACACAATGCAATCACAGATATAATTTAATTCGTTTAAGGCAACGGTAAAAGACTTGCAAGCTTACAAAAAGTCTTTGGGGAAAATGCTGCCATAAAATGTAACATAACATATGAAAACCTACATTTGAAAAATTATAATAATAAAAAAAATAACTAATTCCAATGAGGGCTATATTTGAAACTTTGTGATGCCCACTCAAATTAGCATTTGAGCAAATTTATAAACGACTTGATCAAAGTTTCCATGCAAATTGTTTACCTTTGCTATTGTTTTCCTTCTGTTGGCTGAGACTGCCCGGTGAGCGATGAGACGGGCAACCCACTTCCACATCGCTGTTCATATCGGAGTCAGGAGAAACTTCAGGGTACAGGTTTATTTTCTTCCTGCTTTCGGAGGACGACACTTCTGTGGAGGAGGTATTGTCGCCGTGGTGGGTTCCGAATAAGCTGTCGATTTCGAACTTGCCTTTGGTGGGAATATCCCCGAGACTGCCATGCAGCGAGGCAGAAGTTATTCTCGGGCTGAGGCGACCTGCGTGCTGAGAATTTTCCAGGGCCTCAAGCACCGCGTTCCCGGCCGAGTCAGTGAGGTTGGAGAGCCTCTTTCCTGCCACTGGACTGTGTAGTCCCCTTTCCATCAGAATCATTTCTTTTCTTATCCTCTCCATCACGAAGTCGTGCAGAAAAAATCCAAAGTCCCAGGGCTGGTGCTCCGATGACTGGTGGCGGATCTAATCCGCATTCAGCTCAGCTGCCGCCTCTAAATAATATAACACCTTTATGAGCTGGAAGCAGAAAACTGAGGAATGCCAGTGCGGGCAACGAATGACTGCTCAAAATGGCCCGCGCATCCTCTCTGCTCCAGAAAGTCATTCATCAAAAAGTGGTTTGCGCCTTCGTCGTTAAAGGTGCGCGTGACGCGGTTCGAATGATCATTTATTGTAACAGGTTTATAAGCAAATAAATAGGAGAGAGACTGTCATCGGTTGATAGAGTCGGCCCTTGATCGGCCAGACGCGTATATCCAGGTGGAGAGAGAGAGAGAGGAGAAGTGAGGAGAGCAGCTTCTGATCCGAGTCTGTTTTAGATGGCTCCTGGGGTTGGCCTCTGGGGTGAAATTGACAGTCTGATTAATAAAATGAGCGCGGCAACATTTCCCTCTTCATTTAGGAATATCATTATGCTTTGATTCTCTATTGTTCCCTCCTTCTGTTCTGGCTCTCCCACTCCCTCTCTCTGAGCTGTTTCTTTTTTCTTTCTCTGTCGATTATTTCACACAGACGTTTTCGAATGAGAGGCATTAGTTAAAGATTTTTGCATCCAATTAGAAGATCCCGTTGTGAATATGGTTGTTCGTTACTAAAGAACAATATGGGCGCATTAAATTTAGTGACCAGTTTTAAACGCCGCGGGTTTCTTATTTGTTGGAGATGCTATAGCCTATGATTCAAGCGTTTGCAAAAGCTCATCTTATATAGATATTTTTGAATTATTTGTTGGTTGAATTATTTATTATTTTTTTATTGGTAGTCGTCTTCTTAGCCTGAGATGCATTATTTTCGTCAATTGATGGCATGCTCATTTCACCACGTCGAGTTAAAACTGACTAACCACGCTCAATGACACATTTCGTTCATTAAATTCATGTTTAAAATTCATGTTAAAAAAGACTGAACCAAAATTATGAGATGACACACGAAAACCCTTTTAATTCGTTCTACACATATATTCACAGATATGGACTGATGTCGTCTTCACGTTTTATTGCCACATAATTATAGTATGCAGATGTGAATACTGTATAGGGATTATAATTATGATCAGTGCCAATCTAGATCGCTGATTACACTTAAACACGTAAGAAATCGAATAGGCTATGCAAAAGGGAAAGACTAAATATTTTACCCAGTAACGTTTCTCACAATAGCCCATGTCGACTATAGACATTTTAGCGCATATCTCAAACGCTGTAAAATAGGTAATGCAAAATATGTTTTAATATGTGATGCTGAGTCTATAGTCTGCGCTCTCAAATCAAGTGTTAACGTGGGGGCGTGAGCGGCTCTTTAAGGCGAGGTTAAGTTATCCACTTCAAGGAGAGGGAGACGGGGGAGCGTGACAGGGACGCGCGCTAAACTGTTTTTGCGTTCTTTGGCGCCCTCGCCAGTTTTTTCACAGATAATACAACAACTTGCATTCGGTGAGTGTTCAAGGTAGTTCATTAACCATACACACACCAACCCATTTGTTCATTTATTGTAATAATAATTTAGTTATTGTGACATCTGTACAATGCAATGACAAATGAAATCAGCAAAAGGGACACAGATCTACACTGTAGAAAAGGATTGTGATTTTAACAGTAAAAGACTGTAAAAATGCTACAGTAAAAACCTGTTAACTGGTTAACAGTAAGTTTCCATTCTATATTCGGTGAATAAATGTAATTACATTTAATGTTATTCTACAGTAAAATACTGTTATAAATACGGTTTTTGGAAGTGAAAAAGAAAAAGTAATTGTATAATTTACAGTGAAAAAACATAAACGGTATTTTATTTAAGTCTGTAAAACCTAAAATGTTGCTTCCATATTTTTTACGGTGAAATTCTGGCAACCACAGCTGCCGGTATTTTACCGTAAATTTCACAGATTTTTTTTTTTTTTTTACAGTGTAGGCTATATTAAAGTCGTAGTAGCCTGTAAAAACATCCAGTCTACAAAAATTGAAAAGTGTTTGGTAAAAAAACAAAATCGCTAGCACATACATCTCAGTCTTCGTATTTTCTTCTACAAGTTTTCCAAAAAGCTCAAATGTCTAAGTAAAAACGCTGGCAAATAAACAGCAGCACTGGACTACAATAACTTGAGCGCATTTCCGTTTGCTCTAGCAGTTAATGACACATACAAACGATATTAATGTAGCCTAATTTGTTTATTGCATAACAAATTGCAACTAGTATATATATAGACAAACTATGTGATCGACTCGTTATGATTAACGGGACTCACTAATCCCGTCATGTCTGTGAGGACTCTTGTTCAATAGATTGTTCAACTAAAAATGACTAATTGTGTCAACGTTAACACATGTTCCATACCTGTATGCTTATCTTTCGTCTGTGGATTACGAAAGAAGATATTAAATATGTTTCAACTGTTTTTGTCTATACAGTGAAAGTCAGTGTGACTCAACTCTTTAAAGTATATCTTTTGGAATGACATGAGGATGAGTAATAGTATAGTTGAGAAGGGTTATTTATTTATTTTATTTCTTTGAAGTCAAGACCATTTTATTTGTCCACTTCTCACAATATATATCATTTCAAGGTAATTTTTCAGGAAAACATTTTTTTTACAGTACTAATGCCTCAAAAAGTAGTTTAATTAAAAATATTTCTCCTCTGGCTTGACAAAATGTAATGCTAATAGTTAGTCATATATGCAAGTCATGTTTGTTAGGTCAACTAAGTAGATGTACATTCATCACAGTCAATGTGTGAAACTTAAAGTTAGGCTACTTACCGAGAATGTAAAATGATGATTAAGTTCCAACACAAAAAACAACTCTGTGCCCAAAGCGGGGTCCATATAGAAATGCAGTATATACGCTTATGAAATTACAAAACACATCTGTCTTCCACACCTGACTGTAAATAGTGGACTTCGCTTTGTAGGCTACATACAACCACACTCATTTTGAAATGGAAAATAGCCCTGACGAAGCAGCTGCAACAAAGTTGAAAATCCTACATAATGCTTTAGACTAATCTTGATGCGACTATAGTACTTGCTGGTTGCAAGTTTATTCGTTATCAGCATAGTTTAACAATTCGGTGTTTCCCAAAACCATAGTTCCGAAAAAGCATACGCCATTGCAATCTTCTTTAAACTACAGCTCTCGACCTTCAAGTAGGCTATATTGTGTCCTGTTAGTATGACATGGACTTAAATATATCACGGTCTTGGGCAAAATAGGCAAACTAACATGCAGGCTGCGTTTCACAGAAGCATTGTAGGAAGTTCGTTGTAGATGAGTGCTCCTGGAGAAATAGAGTGCGCTTGTAAGAACACAGACAGACACGTGCAGCCACCTGCGGGACAAATGCAAAATTACACCTAATCTTAATACAGTTATGGTTAATACGTATGTTTACTTTTATTTAAATTAATTAAAATGTTTTCTTAAATGTATAAATAATTAAATACTTATTTATTCATTATTCTAGTGACAATATGATTCCGTTAACACTGTAAAGCTGCTTTGACACAATCTGTAGGGTAGGCTATTGTAAGCGCTAAATAAAGTTGACTTGACTTGATTAATAACATACACGTGGCAAGTACTGATTTGTGTAGACATAGTCTGGCACTGTAACAACATATACATACAATAGAGAGAATATGGCTTACTGAGCATGGCCATATATTAATCATATTGGCTAGCCAAAACGCGTCTTCCCATAACTTCCCATCTTTATCCTGATCAACAACAGCCTATAGGCCTACTAAGACCCATGCTCAGCATGGATGCCATTTATTTTGGGGAGTAAAGAGCACACCACCACATGACTTGTAAATGTCAGCGTCCACTTCTTTAATGCGAACTCCGTAGCCTTCTTTTAGTATCCTCTTCATTGTCAGATGACTCGTGCCTTGTCCAAATACCCACACTTGCAGTCTTGGCCACTTGAGAGCGCGTGCGCGCGACAGGAAGTAATTGCTCAAGACTGTCCCAGGTCCTCAAAACGCCAAAGTGCAGTGCCCTCCCTGTTGAAAAAACCAGCATATGTAAAGCCAACCATCGTGGGTGGCGCTAAATTGGCGGCAAATTTTAATCTGCGTTATCGTGCGTGTGCTTACACACACACACACACACACACACACACACACACTACATTAAACCTACTATCACAGAAAACAATACCAAATAATGATTAAAATGAGCATTTATTTGCAAGACAAGGTTAGACGAGTAGTAAAAGAAACAATGCATAATTTACAGTGCATGTACTGTATGTACAAATACTATTATTTTACCTTAAAATCCTCACTTTAACCCTCACATGATTAAAGGGGTCATACGATGCAATTTCAAGTTTTCCTTTCTCTTTGGAGTGTTACAAGCTCTTAGTGCATAAAGAGGATCTGTAAAGTTGCAAAGACTAAAGTCTCAGATTCAAAGAGATATTCTTTATAAAAGTTCAGAGTCGGCCACGCCTACCTTAAACGTCTCGTTCTAACACGCCCCCACTTGTCTACGTCACTATGTGGGAAGATTTGCATAACGCCTCCCACTCTAGACCGCCGTGTGTGATGCTGTGTTTCGTTGTGAAAGCGAAACTATTTTGTTCGGCCTTCCAAAATTGGACACGACTACAAATCAGTGGTTAAGTTGTATTTACAACACTGTTCCAGAACAGTTCAATCCAAATATTCAGATGTGTGCAGCACATTTTATGGAGGACCGTTTCCTGATCCTGGTAGAGTAGACTACAATGCCGGCTGTTCTGCCTCACAAACTGTAAGTACGTTTTTTAAAGGATTGCACTGACGATCAAACCGGGTTTTGTTGTGAGCTTGGTTTGTATTTCGTCTGATCCCAAATGCAGACATGGTTTTATGTTTTCGTGGCACGATGCAATGCAACGCATAAAAAGACAGTATTAGTAATTAAAATACATATTTATGTCCCCACTGGATGCAACAAATGCCTCGTTTATAATGGGTTTTAATGTTTTTGTCTCGTCGCTCCGGCCGGACAGGGCATCACAGTATGGTGAGGGGCGTAACATTTCTGTCACAAGCTTGAGGCAATCACTACGCACTGGATAGCTGGCCATTCACAGCACACCTCACTTTTCAGACCGATGAGAATCGACGCGTTTCAGAAAGGCAGGGAATAGAGGAGAAACAATAATGTACAGTATCTGGAAAATAATGTGTTTTTTTTTACTTTAAACCGCATAAACACATTTCATTACACCAAATACACAAAATAATGTTCTTTTTAGCAACATCATATGACCCCTTTAACGATCTTCAATGGTAATAAAAAAACTTTGACAATGATTTGTGGTTAAAATGTCCCCTATTTTTACAGGAATAATCCGTAAATATTAAATATAATTTTATGTAAAATTACACATTACTTCGTGAAAATGCAGAAAATTTCCATTTAAAAAAACAGAGAATGTATGTAATACCAAAATACAAGCAATTATCTGTAAATTTATTGTTGGAACTTTAAAATATCTGTAAAACAACAGGTATTTCATCGTAAAATGAAAAAATGGGAAAATTCAGTAAAAAAAATACAGACACTTACCTGTAAAGAAACATTTTTTTTTTTTTTTTACTGTGTGGAAACTTTTAATCAATGAATCTGTCTGACTAAACTTCACAATGAATCTTTTATTTACATTGTGTATCCACTTTGTTTGTTATAAGGAGAGGATTTGTGTGCATGTGTAAAAAGACTATAGGCATACGTCCTGCCTTGTAGGGGGAAATTACTATGAGCCCTTGGAAGACTTAAAAGTGAAAGTATCCTAGTCCCCACTAGTCATTAAAAATTAACAATTTATTGTTTTTCTCTTTTTTAGGAAACTGGACTTTGAAAGAATTGGCTCAGTTTAAACAAATTAATGAAATAAAACAAATAGTTGATGAAAAGTTCCCCAAAACTTTGATAAACCTTTCAACACTTCTGTTTAACACTTCATACACAAGTTTCCCAGAATTAATTTCAATATCAAAACACACAAACTGATTTCCAAAAGGCACTGGATATCTCAAACAAAACTCTGAACCATATAACGACTCCTGCAATTGAATTCAAATGATTTACTTCAAATAAACTCAAAAATAACTCTTGACTGTGAGGATTCAGTTCTCACACCAACACAGTTCATTTACTCAGTTCAGGTATCAGTGAAGAGTTCATGTGTGTGTATGTGCAAAGCAGTGGTGGCTCATCAGGGGAGGCACCGCTTCCCCAACATTTTGAGGTGAAAATAGGAGGAGGACGATTTAATGTTAATAAAATTCACAATTCATTTCAGTTCATGCCTCAGAATGTGTATTTTTTGTTTGTAATTTCAACAGCTGTAATCCCATAACATGTTAATGAAGTTGGAAAGCGCAGATTTTCTATCGCGAATGTGCCGAATCTGCTTATGTAATTACAACCGCTAATTATAGAGAGGGGGAGGTGGAGGCCGGGTGGAGAATTGAGCTCTCGTGCCTCCGTTGGTAAAAAAAAAAAAATAGCCAATCACCATCGAGTGTTCACTTTCAGCACTGAGGAGTGTTGAGAAAAGAAAACTAGCAAGGGAGGCTAGCCTCCCTTCTGGTATATCAACCAATCATCATAGAGACGTAAATTACGTGATATTAGTTTGAACGTCTCCCGCTGCGCTGATAATGTACCAAGTACTTATGATGAGAACTCCGCCGCAGGTGACTGGGCCGGTCCCAAGCCCAGATAAAGGAGGAGGGTTGGGTGGTGGGGTGCAGATACTGCCACCTGTAAAAGAAACAAGACAAATTAAATCCAATGCACAATGACAACCAAACAAACAGGAACACACCGGCTCGATCGTCGCCCGGTTATACAAAACCAATTCCAAAAAAGTTGGGACACTGTACAAATTGTGAGTAAAAAAGGAATGGAATAATTTACAAATCTCATAAACTTATATTTTATTCACAATAGAATATAGATAACATATCAAATGTTGAAAGTGAGACATTTTGAAATGTCATGCCAAATATTGGCTCATTTTGGATTTCATGAGAGCTACACATTCCAAAAAAGTTGGGACAGGTAGCAATAAGAGGCCGGAAAAGTTAAATGTACATATAAGGAACAGCTGGAGGACCAATTGGCAACTTATTAGGTCAATTGGCAACATGATTGGGTATAAAAAGAGCCTCTCAGAGTGGCAGTGTCTCTCAGAAGTCAAGATGGGCAGAGGATCACCAATTCCCCCAATGCTGCGGCGAAAAACAGTGGCGCAATATCAGAAAGGAGTTTCTCAGAGAAAAATTGCAAAGAGTTTGAAGTTATCATCATCTACAGTGCATAATATCATCCAAAGATTCAGAGAATCTGGAACAATCTCTGTGCGTAAGGGTCAAGGCCGGAAAACCATACTGGATGCCCGTGATCTTCGGGCCCTTAGACGGCACTGCATCACATACAGGAATGCTACTGTAATGGAAATCACAACATGGGCTCAGGAATACTTCCAGAAAACATTGTCGGTGAACACAATCCACCGTGCCATTCGCCGTTGCCGGCTAAAACTCTATAGATCAAAAAAAGAAGCCATATCTAAACATGAACCAGAAGCGCAGGCGTTTTCTCTGGGACAAGGCTCATTTAAAATGGACTGTGGAAAAACTGTACTGTGGTCAGACGAATCAAAATTTGAAAAACTGGGACGCCATGTCATCCAGACTAAAGAGAACAAGGACAACCCAAGTTGTTATCAGCGCTCAGTTCAGAAGCCTGCATCTCTGATGGTATGGGGTTGCATGAGTGCATGTGGCATGGGCAGCTTACACATCTGGAAAGGCACCATCAATGCTGAAAGGTATATCCAAGTTCTAGAACAACATATGCTCCCATCCAGACGTCGTCTCTTTCAGGGAAGACCTTGCATTTTCCAACATGACAATGCCAGACCACATACTGCATCAATTACAACATCATGGCTGCGTAGAAGAAGGATCCGGTTACTGAAATGGCCAGCCTGCAGTCCAGATCTTTCACCCATAGAAAACATTTGGCGCATCATAAAGAGGAAGATACGACAAAGAAGACCTAAGACAGTTGAGCAACTAGAAGCCTGTATTAGACAAGAATGGGACAACATTCCTATTCCTAAACTTGAGCAACTTGTCTCCTCAGTCCCCAGACATTTGCAGACTGTTATAAAAAGAAGAGGGGATGCCACACAGTGGTAAACATGGCCTTGTCCAAACTTTTTTGAGATGTGTTGATGCCATAAAATTTAAAATCAACTTATTTTTCCCTTAAAATTATAAATTTTCTCAGTTTAAACATTTGATATGTCATCTATGTTGTATTCTGAATAAAATATTGAAATGTGAAACTTCCACATCATTGCATTCTGTTTTTACTCACAATTTGTACAGTGTCCCAACTTTTTTTGAATCGGGTTTGTACAAGGTCCGCATCCTCAGCTGGGAAACTGGGGCTGGGTTGAAAAGTTAGCTACCGGAGTAGAAGGAGAAGGAAAAAAGAAACTCAAAGCAGCAATAGACTTCCTGAAGATAGGTACATGGAATGTATGGACTCTCAGAAGTCCTGGCAAACTGGAGCTGTTCCATAAGGAAATTACACCATATGAGTGCGATTATATTGGGACTGTCAGAGATGCGCTGGACAGGTGTGGGAGAGCTGAATGGACGAGAAGTGATTTGGTCAGGAGAAGAGAAAAATCACATGAGGGGAGTTGGTTTCTTGCTTCGCAAGTGAGCAAAAATATGCGCTATTCAGGTATAACCCCGTAAACGAGACAACAACTACATGAACCAAGAAGGAACATCGATGCACTTGGAAATGTAACGGTGCGGGCAGCGTTCAAGGACAAAGTGGAGCAAAGACTTCCAAACTCACCATCACAGCCAGTGGAACTAAATGACAGAGTTCGACGGTTGACTGAAGCGATACAATCATCTGTGAGGGAAGTCTTACCAACAGCGTGTAAGCAAAACAAACCGTGGATCACTGAACGCACACTACAACTGGCAAAGACGAAAAGAGAGATAAAACACAGAAGACAAGAATCGGAGGAGAGGGAGAAGGAGTATAGAGTGGTGTGCAATGTGGTGAAGAAAGCAGCAAGGACAGACAAGGAGGAGTGGCTACAAGGACAATGCCAGGATATTGAGAGGCTTGCAGGAGACAACCGAATCAGAGAGGCATATAAGCTCATCAACCAGATAAACCAAGCATGGAAACCGAAGCAGTCAGCCATCAAGAACAAGAATGGTAAGATGTTACAAGATAAAGCAGAAGTTAAGAAGTTAAGAAAAGGTGGACAGAATATTGCAGTGGTCTGTACACCGATAGCGGTCACAACTGAACTAGACCAAATCTCACCACCGCCCAATGAAGATGAAATGCACTACATTCTATATGAGGAAGTGGCAGAAGCTGTGAAAAGGTTAGAGAAAGGTAAGAGCCCAGGAATCGACGACATAACCAGTTAAATGATACAAGCTGGAGGAGAAAAAGTTACAGAAGATATAGACACAATCTGTAATCAGATATGGCAGGAAGGGAGAGTACCAGAGGAATGGGCAAAGTCAGTCATAGTCACAATACCAAAGAAAGGAGACTTGGCAGAATGCAGCAATTACAGGACAATTGCTTTGTTAAGTCACGTAAGGTATTAATGATGGTGTTACTGGAGAGATTGAAAGCACAGCTGGAACCCCATCTGTCAGAGGAGCAGGCCAGATTCAGGAAAGACAGATGCACGACACATCAAAACCTGATTCTAAGGCTTATGGCAGAGAAGGCGAAACGTAAAGGATGACACATCATCAACCGTTTCATTGATTTCCGAAAGGCATTCGACTCCATCAAACAGGATGTCATTTAGGCAATACTCAAGTCATATGATTTTGACCAAGATGGCAGCGCGTACACATCGCGAGGCTCAGCGTCTCTCCAGTTTTTGCAATTTTGTAGTATTTTTCCTGCTCATCTCGGGCCTGTTCGCACTGAACAGCTTTGCCTTAACATCTAACTCCCGACAGGAGCTTTTGGATATTGGTGTGCACTTTTCAAACAGTTTTATCACCAATCATCTTATCAGAATCATCACCGAGATCTCCAGAACACCCGAGGCTACGCACTCTACCCGGCCGGGCGGAAGTGCTCGCAGGCGGCGTCGTGACCGTAAACAAAGGTGGGGTAAGCGCGGAGGGCTAAGAACTAAGCTAAAGCTAACACCGCTCCGGCTCTCTTTACACAGCATTTTCCTCGCTAATGCGTGGTCATTGGTGAACAAAATGGCCCCCTCCCCCACCTGGGATAGTCTGATCACCTTTCTTTGTTTCTCACCCCAAGTATTTACTCATCAACTGTGTTAAGCCATCAGTGAGGACCATCAAAGTGTGGTCAACGGGAGCAGACTCTTTACTTCAGGACAGGTTTCAATACACGGACTGGAGTATGTTTGCTTCTCAGGCTGCCTGTGGCTCTCACACGGACATTGATATCTATACCTCCTCTGTAATGGATTACATCAACACCACCATTGACAGTGTTACAACAGAGAAACAGATCACAACATACCCTAATCAGAAGCCATGGATGAACAAAGAGTTACGACTCCTGCTGAAAGCCCGCAACATTGCCTTCAGATCAGATGACGCTCAGGCCTACAGCAAATCCAGGGCTAACCTGAGGAGGGGCATCAAAAAGGCCAAATACTGCTACAAGCTAAAGGTAGAGGAACACTTTTCCAACTCTGACCCCCGACGCATGTGACAGGGCATCCAGGTCATCAGTGACTACAAGCCAAGCAACTCTACTCCAACTGTCACAGACGTCTCTTTCCTTAACGAGCTGAATGACTTTTATGCTCGCTTCGACAGTGACAGCAAGGAAACGGCCACCAATATCACACTCTCAGCAGACCACCAAACCCCTCAAACGCACCTGCACAGATGTCTACACCGCATTGAGCCAGATCAACGCACGCAAGGCTGCTGGCCCCGACGGCATTCCTGGACGTGTGCTTAGGGCATGTGCAGAGCAGCTCGCAGGGGTCTTCACAGATATTTTCAACCTGTCCCTCACCCAAGCAACTGTGCCAACATGCTTTAAGTCCACATCCATTGTGCCAGTGCCGAAACTCTCCTCCCCAACGTGCCTGAATGACTACCGCCCCGTAGCACTCACACCTATTGTTATGAAGTGCTTTGAGCGATTGGTCCTAGCTCACCTTAAGAACTGCATCCCACCCACACCAATTTGCCTACCGTAGCAACAGGAGCACAGAGGATGCAGTATGCACAGTGCTGCACTCAGTACTCACACACTTGGACAATAACAACACATATGTACGGATGTTGTTTGTTGACTTCAGCTCAGCATTTAACACTGTCATTCCCTCCAAGCTGACCACTAAACTTGGAGACCTGGGCATTAACACCTCACTCTGCAACTGGATTATGGAATTTCTGACCAACAGGCCTCAGCATGTTAGGTCAGGTCACACCTGCTCCACCACCATCACACTCAACACCGGCGTACCACAGGGCTGTGTGCTGAGCCCAATACTCTACTACCTTTTCACCCACGACTGCATACCTGAGCATGGCTCTAACTCCATAATCAAGTTTGCAGATGACACCACGGTGATTGGCCTCATCAGAGACAACGATGAGACTGCCTACAGGGAGGAGGTACAGCACCTGGCCGAATGGTGCGCTGACAACAACCTGCTCCTTAACACAGAAGCAAAGGAGCTTAATTGTGGAAGTCAGGAGAAGAAAGAAACACGCATGACCCCGGAGGAACAAAATGGTGGTCAATTCTCATTATCTAATTGTAAACATAAATCTCATAAACATCTTATTTAATCTGAGGGTGAGCACTCCTAATACTTGGTCAATACCCACAAAGTGTATTTGATTGCTCCAATTAAACTGCATCAACCTAAAATGGCAAGTGCCTCAGACAAAAAAAACAACAAAAAAAACAAAAAAACAACAAAACAAAAAAAAAAAAAAAAAAAACAAAAAAAAAAAGGCTTGAAATGCTGCTGTAGATGCTAAAACTTCCCTCAGACCTGTACTGGATCAACAGGCATTTATAGCTAATAATATTTTCCAAAGACCACATCAGTTCATTTGATATTTATTGACAATTCCTTTAACTAAGAACAAAAGCTGTAAATGGCGACACACAAAAGAGATACATTTTAATCTGTTTTTTTTTCTGATTTTCTTTTAAGGTGTTCTAAGAATACGCTATTGGCTCGTCTGCCATAATAAACCAAAAACACTTGCTGTATTGGCCCAGCTTAGTGGGATTAAAAGGGCCATCCAGTATGATTAAAAAGACCCTCCAGTTTGACAGACTGTTTGAACAATCTCACATCTTAACCACAGCATGCCTCAAATCACTATGCAAATCACCTGCCTTGTCATAATTACGTATCATCCATATTAGTGCATATTGTTGTAGTTGTGTCTCTAAAGCACTCTCATTTAAGAACAACAGAAGAATCTACCCCACTTTAAGTCAAACCCTAATCAAACAAGACCACATTTCTGCCCACCAATTCAGCTCAGGAATATAAATGACTGAATTCGTTTTTTTTTTATGTTCTGGAAATTATGCATTACAAATATCTACCACCTTAACGTTTTGTGTACTTCCTCTACTGCAAAAATTACATTTACAGATTAAATCAAATAAATGAAATTACATTTTATTTTATTTTATTTATTTATTAAGTCAAACGGTTATCACAAACTGTCAAACAGGACCTTTTTGGAGGAAATGAAGCGTGTTGCTATGGAAATGTGTATTTTTATTCCAGGACTTGCTTGTGAACTGAATCCAGTTTATTTCACAGATCAGAGGACAGAAGCCACACTGCTGTCATGGTAGGTGTTAAATATTTGCTACGAAAAAAAAATAATAATAATAAAGAAAAAAAGAAAACAAAAAGAACATGGCAAAAACAAAAACTATTCAGTTAGCTTTGATGCTACGTGTTTTTAGCCAATTTACATATCACTCATAAATGGTGCAGTTTTCCATTACATGGTACTGTAGTGAAACCCAGTTCTGTGCTAAAGCCGCAACAACTCAATTGTGTGGATTTTTTTTTTTTTTTTTTAACTTTAAGCAGAGGCACAAAATGTTTCACTGGACTCTTGTTCAAATAATGGCTAAATAGCAAAGCCTCACCGAGGCCAGAGGGGATGTTTTGAGTTGAATTCTGCAGATCATGACATTCAGTCTCAAAACATTTAGTTCTTTGTTGTATTTACTTAATTGTCATACAAGGACAAGATCAGACAAAGAATGAACGTCCTTCCCCGTCTCTGTCTGCGAGCTGCAGGGTACAAGCAAACCGAAACGAGAAAAAACAAACTGAAAATAATCAGATTCACTCTGCCTGAGCTCCATTGTTTGATCTTTTCATTTGAAGATCAGTACACACAATTACGACCTACTATTTTCCATCACACCAATTTCTTGTAGAATTTAATTTCAGAAGAGAAAGGCCAGTAAAAGTGTAGTTGTAAATGAAATGAGAAATATATTATTTGTTCAGCCCAGTTTTATTCTTTGTGCCATTTTGTTGTTACAACCAACTGCTTGATACAAATAAAATATAGAATGCAGATGTTTATAACACAATTTAACTCTTCCCCCGCCATTGATGAAATTTTCCGTCGTTTACAAGACAATGCTTCCCTGCCATTGACAGAATTTTCTGGCTTTCCATGTTTTCACTGTTATACACTCGGGGGCGCTATTACACATCTTCTGAAAGATTACTGAATCTCTGGGTCAAAACAGGCGAAGAAGAAGCAGAAACAAGCAATCACATATGTAAGAAGATGCAGAACTGGCTAATGATATTTTCACAGCTTTTGTTCAAAATGTTGCTTTTTTTATGATATTTACCCACATTCAAATGTTGAGAAAGAAAAAAAATGGATGAAGCTTGAATATTTTTTTTTTTTAAATCACTTGCGGTGGAAGAGTTAAGAAGCCAGACTTTTCACAAGCATTATTCTTGCTTATTCCGGCCAAGAACTTGCCATATATGCCAAAGTATGTGATGCAGTTCTGAAATCAATACAATTACAATAACAGACCAGCACACAGTTCAATACTAGCTAATTAAAATATGGGGCAGTGGCCTCGGCAAAACATTGTGAGGACAAAACCAAAGGAAGGAAATGTACAGACTTCCTTCTGGATTTCCTTCTGTCCCAAAGTATATCCATCAGAGTTTTTAGTGAATAATTTATTTCAGATAAAGCGGAACATACTACTGTGCTTGAGGATATCTCATTTGCTTGCTTGACTTGCTTCCTTTGAATACTTTCAAAGGTTTGAAGCCTTGAAATACTGTAACTTTTCAGAAAAAAAAATCTGTGACTATTTTTTTTTCTTCACAAGAGTTTATTGTCGAAGCCTGGTAAGTTTCAAATAACACTTTCCAGCATAGTTGCATAGCGACCAGTCTCTTGCCAATTCAGTGTGTATTAGACAGTCCATACAACCTACTAAGCCAAATGTTTGTTTTTTAAACCTGCTTGTGCTTTTTTATACAAGCTTATTTGCCCAAACAGAACCATGTGCTGAAAGTATAAACCTCACTTCTAAATGCCAAAATACAAAAAAGAAGACAGCCACAATAATAGTGACCACATTGTGTCTGCTTTTCTGACTAATGCAGCACCTCAAAGATTAGACATTTACCTTCTCCTGCCTATCTGCATTTGTACTGTTTTGTGAGGCTACATGCCCTGAGACCTTCAAGAGAAGTGTTTCATTCAACCTTCTATTCTGTTTTTTTTTTTTTTTTATTTTTTTTTTTGTTTTATTTGTGTATTCATGTAAACTCACAAGCACAATGTGAAACACCAATGAATAATAGGCAAACCGTGGAGCCCTGTTGTAATGTTGCACTATTCTCTGGACATGTGAGGATGATTATTGTATGGTTTATGTACACAAAAGAAAACATGTGGATGTCTGGAGTCCATACTTGGTGTCAATAGAGGGCTACGGGGATGACATATTTTTGTAGACCAAAATCTGGAAACGAGTTAGCATTTTAGCATCCTGAATCAATGACTATTTTTAAATGGGTTTTTAGTTGAAAGCCAGCAATAAGGTCTGCTGTTAACACAAGCTCAAGATATTTTCACATTTTATTCTATGACATAGAATACATTAGTAATACGCCGTTGTGATTTTGATACTTGTCTTGAAAATGGCAATTGCTAAGAAGTGGCTAAATGGGACTAGAAAGGTTGTAGGGGACATTAAACATTATCACGCCAAACAGATAAAGTCAACAACTCACTAGTTTCACAGCCTTGTTGTGTTTACAATCACATTCTTGCAAACTATTTTAATGCAAAGTTACAAATGTTGGAGAGGGAAATCGCCAGTAACAGTTTCAGTAACACATTAAAAAAAATAATATATACAGTGGGGAAAAAAAGTATTTAGTCAGCCACCAATTGTGCAAGTTCTCCCACTTAAAAAAGATGAGAGAGGCCTGTAATTTTCATATACA